>LPNX010870035.1:1826-26335 GCA_001517045.1 Pseudotsuga menziesii | reverse complement strand
GCTTGCAATAGGTAGTGCTCTGTAGTGCACATGTGCAAGCCTTCTATGCCAAAGCTCATTTGGCTCTACCGTATCATGGATCAAGGCTTGTTCTGGATGTCCCTTCAATTTGTACAAGCCTCCTTCTTGTTCTCCAATCACTACCACATCATCGATAGGCTTTCCTTTTAGCCACATGATTACTTGACCATCTATGAATGCAATCGGCATTCCTTTTACATCATTGCTGAAATGGAGAGAAGGTTCTTCTTGAATCCTGGAACAAACAATACTTCTTTCATTGTTAGAGACTTACCAGAGTCTAGCTTGTATGAATATTCCCCACTACCTTTTATTGGATATTGGTAGTCATCTCCTAGTTTCACCTTGTGAGGTGATTCATGTTCTGAGAGTCTTACAAAGGATTCCTTGAATCCTGTCATATGTTTGGAAGCCCCACTGTCTATAAGCCAATCATCACTTCCATGAATAATGTTACCTGTGAGAGCTGATATCAGAACATATTCATCCTCACTTGAAGAATCTTCACTTTCATGTCTGGATCTCTTTTGGATGGTTCATCATCCTCTGCAGCATGATCATGATGTCTTCTTTGGCCTTGACCAAGTCCTTCTTCTGAAAGGCTTCTAACCTCGTCTCCCTCTGAAGCTAGAACCTCCATACTCATGTAGGTGTCCAATCCATTTTCTTCAGAGATATCATATACTTCCAGGCTTGGAGGTTGTCAACTTCCCCAATCTTATCACCAAGCTGATGTGATATATCAATTTGAAATGAGAACCTCAAATGAAAATAGCAAAGGATTAGATCGTACCGATTTGAGGTATCCGTCCTTGTCCCGGAGTTTGCTGATCTAGGGTTTGTCATAGAAACCTTAATTTTCAAAACTTGGAATCTTTCAGATCTAATTGTATAGACAGATAGATCTCGTCAAATGGATCTGTCCAATGTACTCCTTTTCTAAAAACAATGGAGGGAAGCTCCCGGAACAGGAAGCCCTAGATTTTCAATTTCTTCTCCAGAAATGCCTGTTACTGTTTCTGTGATATCTCCGAAATTACTTATCCTATGAGTCTGAAATTTTGTACTGAGGTAACCTCACATGTCCCAGATCTAAAACCATAGGTTTCATCAGAATTGGTTTCACCATTTGGGATTTATGATCCTTTTCCCAAGGTGACCTGTTACCGGATTGTTCAGAACAACGAATTTGTACGGAATTCCACGTGTCACTAGTTCATCTTCTGAGTCTGAACTTCAGACCACCAAAGTTATAGTCCGTGCCCTTTCTGGAACATCTTCAGGAATTCCATTTGGACCTCTGTAGCCCAGGATATTGCAGATCTCCCCAGATGTCTTGTTTAGGGATGAATTCTGGAAGAGGCTAGAACCCTAACGTGGAGAGATGATATCTCCTGGAATACAACAAATCTCAGGCTGATTTTTGGACACAGCGTTCATCAGGATTTTATCTTCGGCGCCTGCAATTTTCAGCTTCTGATACTTCTCCAATCGCAGAATATAGAGACTTTACCAAAACTTAGCAGTTTTAGTATTTACGGTTTCTCCTAGCTCAGGGTCAAACTAGGGTTTGACTTTCCTGAAGTTTCACCCAACCAAATTTCTTGATCCAGGTCTTTAAAATTTGGTTTTGATGAGGAGAAAAATACTATGCTGGTCTCACTCAAAAATTCCATTTCTGTAGAAATCCCTAATTTCCACATCGAAACTGAAAATGCTTGAAATTGAATTCCGCATCGACAGAAAGATGCACCCTTCATGGAGAGTCATCCTAGCATACTTTTGCTGAAAATATGTGGAGGAAGATTCACAAAATAGGAAGCCCTAGTTCCTATAGCTGCACAATGTCTTCTTCTCAGGTTAGCTCTGATACCATGTTAGTTTTTCATCACATTAAGCTAGCATTATGATCTTAGGATCTTTTCACTGAGAGAATAACAAGCACAACAATAAAACATAAGCACATCACAAGAGACAAGAGACACAAAGAGATTTTCCTTAGGGAAACCATAAAGGAGAAAACCCCACAACTTCCTCTAAGATCGAATCAGCACCAAAACAGTAAGAGATCTCCCAACAGCAGTAGTCTTCTAGTCCCAGTATATTTCCTTCTCCACAAGTGCGCCTCACATAAGAGAGTGAATGATGTGTGTGATAAATAGAGAGTCTCACTCTCTATTTATATTCTTTCGTTCACTTGAAGTGCATTTTCACGCGTAGGCTCGACCTAACAATTACTTACCCGAGCCTACGCCTTAATTAGTGTATAATAACTCGAGTGCCCCAAAACTGTGGGGACTTACCTAATGACTTGACATGACTTGTTTACATTGTTAATCCTCCCGATCGAAACATCGGGGCATGACCACATGACTCAAATACATAATAGAAACATCCCGGAATAAACATTGGGTTACAATACATAAGATACATAGAAGAATACATTCCGAAGTTACATATACATCAACACATGTGAACATGTAGACACAAATAATTAAAAAATTACATACCTTAGTATCTGTGTGAGACAGGTGTTTGATAAACCATTCAAAACCTTCAAGTTCACTAACAACAATATAGCAGATAGAATATTTGTTTTTGAGCCTTCATAAAGAGGTTGACTTGCCTTCTCGAGTAGAGGATCAACCTCATGACTATCATCCTGGTTCTCCTCATCCATTGGAGCAAATGTGTCTTGGATCAATCTATGTATCTCATCTTCCTGATTTGTATCACTAATGCTATATACATCCATATCATCATTAAGAACTTGATCAACGTCAATATTCTGATCTATCTTTTTGTCACCCTGTAAATGAGTATTTCTGCTAGTACTTAGCAAATAACTCTCTGGAAGGGGACATTTTGGGGGCATTGTCTATATATTTACAAACAACGTAGTAAAATTAGTGTGTATAGAACATATAATAAAACGATAAAACCTTTTATTAAAATTAATGACATGATGACTATTACAAAGAATAAATTAAAAATTGAATAACCTCTTACCATGGGACGATATTCATAACCCCCTTCAGCGTGCCCTTTCTCCCTACAATGGCTTTCAACTGTCATTCTTAAAATTCTTCTTCTTTGCAAGCCCTTGCAATCAGAGCAAGGGAAATAACATTTTCCATCTCCCCTTGCCTCTAATGCCACTCTAAACTGAGAAAGCTTCCTTGCATTTTCATTCATAGTGAAAAATCCTTGTAGTGACAACTAATTGTCTTACCTACACCATACCAAACAGTAACTTGTTAAATACATTAAATATAAGTATATTTCTAAATGCAATATATTATATACCAATTTATATAAAGAAAAACATGAAGACTATGATGAATAGGATTTCCATTGATGACAACATTAATGACAATCATTTTGGAAAAATATGTTAATTTGGTGAAAAACAAGAAAATGACTAAGTGTTGGAAAACTAGCTCAGGCATCCTTAAGAAAATTCTTGCACCATATGGGGGTCTTGTAGATTGATATTTTTCCTACCTAACTATGTCTTCAGATTGTCTTGGAAGTATCTAAGGAAGAAGCTATGAACTTGCAAAAATAGAGTTTTAGGCAGATTGGACCAGACTAAGAAAATTGTCTAAGTGTTGGAAAAACTGGCTCATGTGGCCTTGGGAAAATGCCTGTCGTACCTTATAAGTGTATGCTAAAATTTATCTGAATCTATCATCCTACATCTTGTTGAAGAGGATATCTCACCATGGTCTTATTTATCAAAGAATATGTTTTGTGACAAAGATAATGGTCTGCCAAAACAGAGTTTCAACCTGTTTTGCACTATTCCAGTACTGGAAAAACTGCCTCAGTGCCCTCAGGGAAATTCTCGCCCTATCTCATATGATGATGAGAAAAATAATATGAAAGTGTTAGGCTATAGATTTTGGATGGGTGCATATAACCATGGTCTCAGTTCTCCTATGGAGTGTTTTATGACAAAGATATGAATCCACCAAAAGTAAGAAAAATATTATTTTGCATTTTAGAAACACAAGAAAATTGGTTGTGTTAGATTCAGGAAATTGAAAAGGCATTTTGAAATGCCCGCAAGGAGGGGTTATTTTGATGATAAAATTCATCATGTAGCATAGGCATGTTCCTTGGTGAACTGACTATTCATCCATACCTTCAGATTGTCTTATCATGGTCTCATATGCAAAATATCAATTTGCCAAAAATAGGAAAAATAAAATTTTGCATAGTGAGAACAAAAGAAATTTGGGTAAGTGTTAAAAACAGGAGTTTGAGAGGTCAGTTGGAAATGCCCTCTAAGGGTTGTATTTTTGCAAGTAAATTTATCAAATTTCATGGATCCATTCTTTGGTAAGTTTTCCATCTACTCATGACTTCAGGTCTCCATAGAGTGTTCACATGCGTGAAATAGGAGTCTGCCAAAATGGGAAGAAATATGTTTTGATGTTCAAAAGAGGTTGAGAAGCTATTTTGAAATGCTTGCCAAAGGCTGTGTGTGTGTCAACATATTTATCTTGTGATATGGTCTTGTTCATTGTTGAAATAGCTATCTAGCCATGCTTGTAGGTTTCCTTATGACGATCACATGAGGGAGAAATCAATCTTCCAAACTAGAAGAAAAATTGTTTTTACAACTTAAAAACATTTTTGTCCAAGTGTTGAATTAAATAGTTTGGAAGCCTATATGTTGATGTGAACAGTACTGAAGACAAGATACTAATGGTGTATGGACAGAGTTGAGACAGGGCTACAGTATGTTGTATGTTGAATGACTTGCTGAGTACAAAATGAAGACTTGCTGATTGGTATTTTTGATGTGTGTGCCTATGGAAAACTTTGGAAGAGTGTGATGTATCAATTGTAATTTTTAATTTGAAATTTGTATAGGGAGGTTGGGTGGAGTTGGGGAAATACTTATTGGTCTTTTGACAAGTTGAATCTTGTTTGGATGTTGTAGCATCCCAGTCAGTTGTAGCTGGCTGAACCATTCTGGTGGGTGGTGCCATCTTATGAGTTGTAACCCATATTGGAGATTAAAGTCTCCACTTATATAAAGATTACAAAACTATATCTTGTGTCCCTTGTGCAATGTATTGATAGTGATGTGTTTAATTGATGAATGACATGTGCCTAGTTGATATTGTTCTTTGATAAATATGTTGTTGAAGCAATTATGAAATAATGATATAAGATTGGTAGAAAAATTTGAAATTGAGTTGAAGCCTTAGCTCACTGATTCACCCTCCCCCAGTGAGCATTGTGTCTAACAGATTGAATTTTTCATTGATGCCAACAAGTGTTGTGTAGTTTCCTTTGATTTACTCACAAGGAGACCTTGATAGTTTGGGCATTGGAACACTAGGTGGCCCAAATCGTCCAAATGAAAATTTTCCTTCTACTGTGGAAAGCGATTAACACTATTTCAACGAACAATAGCTTAGTGGAGCATCGGGTCTATAAAAAAAAATGAATTGGCTAGAGTCATTGTTGACTGGACCCTCTTGTTGCAATTACTTTGGTTTAAATAAAAGGAGGGAGTTGCAGGGTTGTTAAATTCGTCCGTAAGGTACATGACCCGAAGAATACAACTGTTATTTTGAGCCTCAATGTTAGTTTGTATCCCTCCAAAAAGGATGCATGCTTACCTTTTATGAATTTACGGCCAGATGATTGTTGCATAGTATGACTGATATCTCTAGTTTTGGATATGGTTGTTAAAGAAATCTAGGCTCAATCCGTGCTCAATTAGTTGCAACTATAGAAAATGTGTTGAAAATGTATGAGTCAAGCGGTACAACGGACGGATGAATACATGCACACTCTCACATTATGCTTTCAACTATGGAAGGATTGAGTTTTTAGCCTAGAGACTCTAGAGACACTTTGTGTGCTTGTCAGAGAGGGACTGGGAGGCAGCTGATGCAGCTTGTTGATTGTTTTTATCAATAAAACACTTCTTTCAGATAGGGTACCCCTTCACCTAGACCCAACATATTTGTCATTAGAGGAAATTTGGGGTCTAAAATGGGCCTCCTAAGGAAAATAATAAAAAAGCCACATCACACTACAAATATGCCAGGTTAGATTAAATCTAATGAAAATATAATGAAACTCAACCTAAATCGTCTCATTAATGGTAGTTGACAACTATATTGAGTTAATGTAGAGTTAAGAGATATCGGTAGAAAATATTAATGAAATATTTAGATTCTTGTGCACACATAATAAATGATAGGAAACTTTTGAATTTTATATTATTATTTTTTTAAATGAGTAGACCACTACTTTTTATATATTTAATAAATGTAAAACTCAAATATATTCATTTATAATGAAAAGTATAATTATAATAGTATTAAAATAATAATAAAATCACTATTATTTTTTTTAAATAATTTTATATTAATTCATATAAAAAATATTACATCACATAAAATAAAAAACAATAAACTATGTATATTCATATTATTTTTTATATTAATATTAAAAAGAAGTTGTGGTTTACTAGGTAGGTAGGTAAGAGAGAAAACTAGTAAAATCAAATTTTATTATAATTTTAGTAACATAAAAATAGTTTTTAATTTTTATTTTGTTAGTATTTAAATGTTTTATTTATTTTTGGATGTAATAATTAAATATATTTATTTTGTAAATATTATTTAATAATATAAAAGTACTAAATATCTTTTATTTAGTATTTCAAGATAGGTCTATTTAAAATTAAATATTATTTAGTTTTATTTTTAAAAATTTGATTAATAAATGTTTTTAGTATTTCAAAATGCTTCCACTACAATTTTAATTAATGCGAAGGTTATGTTTTAGAGGAGTTGAAAGTATTGATCAAATAAAATATTCTATATTTATTAGTTAAAGTTTATTTATCTTATTTCGAGGTGATCTTTTCAAGAACTTAACCAATGTGTGGTTGATATGGAGTTAGCTATTGTCAAATAAAAATATGACAGATAAGCATTATGTGTCCAACTCAACCATAATGGTTGACTAAAGATATTGAAATCCTATTGGTTTAAAAATTCAATTCAATCCAGCTCATCCATGGCATAGTTTTTTATAAGGCCCATTTTAGACCCCAAATTTCCTCTAATGAACACAAAATAAAATTTTAAATCTGAGTAGAGTTGTGAAGCTTCAACAAAAAGAGAAGCTTGCTGTAACTCAGCAAGGATAATTATTAATGCCATTACAACTTGACCCGCGTGTAAACAACCAAGAGCTATTAATGCCATTACAACTTGACCCGCGCGTAAACAGCCTTTGAAAGATGGCATTGGTTTCATGGGTGTTCAAAGATAGCCATATATCGTCGATATAGAGACGAACATTCGTCAAAAATTTAAAAATGCCGATATTGCCACGGTATTTCCGGCATGATAAAAAAAATGAAGTATTAATCCATGAATGTTCAAAACGTGGAAAAATCCATCCAAATGTATTAGTGTGAGAAACATTTAGGAGACAATTACCTAATATCACAAAAAATACCTAAAATCCTTTAAATAGTAAATTAGATAAATTGGCCAGATACCAAAAACATGAGCTTCAAGAGTATTTATTTCTGCTCATCTTGCCACTGTGGCTTACACCCAAGATTACTATTTTCTACTTGAATTTCAAGAGTATTTTTTTCTACTCGTCTTGCCAATGTCTTTGAAATTTTCCTAAACGTGACATCCATGCAAACCCTAAAGTGACATGCATACCCTAAAAGTAACATGCATGCAAACTCTAAAAGTGGCATGCAAACCCTAAAAGTAGCATGCATGCAAACCCTAAAACTGACATGCAAACCCTAAAATCTATATAAGAAGGTTAGTTGAACCAAAAGGGTATCATTGTTATTATTCATCTTTTGGAAACAAGTTTTGGGATCTCGATGAGCTACTTAGGGTTTAGGGAAGATTGGCTTGACCTAATTGGATTCGGTGGTGAAATCTATACAACCTAACCAATTGCTAGGGTGAATCATCCAAATTCACCATTGTGTACTTCATTGATTGAATAGGAATTTTTTAATACAATGATTCCTTGAGTGACATATTTAATGGGGCTGCAAGATACACATATAATGGTAGACCTCTCCAAATGAACATCATGATACAAAATTCAGTCCCCAAGGATGGTTATGCATCCCAAACTAGAGTGAAACACATCACGTGTTATTCATTTGGAAACCCTATAAAAGTATGTTGTTGATTAAGAAACACATCTTACTTGGGATAAGAGAGGCTTTCTTGGACATCTCTTTTTCTTCTTTGCAAAAATGAGCACAAAACTAGACTGTAAAATAATTGGACATTTTGTTAGATACATGCCCCTATTCTTCAAAATTATAGGACAAAAATGGTGTCCAAAAAATTTGTTACCCTCCCCACTGGAGTTCAAATCCCACTTTCTGACATGTTTCCTCTTAGTGAGCTGAATGTTGATTAGCTATTCATAATCTATTCATGAGTTGTTAACATGGCTTTGTGTCCTGAACAATCTAGGGTTTACCCTAGGTACCATCCTTGGAATGAGAGGAACCACCCATGAGGTTCCCTCCCAAATATGTTACCTGGAAAAGAAAAATGAGAAACATTTAGGGGACAAATTACCTAATATCACAAAAAATACCTAAATTCCTTTAAATATTAAATTAGATAAATTGGTCAGCTACCAAAAACATGAGCTTCAAGAGTATTTATTTCTACTCATCTTTCCACTATGTCTTACACCAAAGATTACTATTTTCTACTTGAGTTTCAAGAGTATTTTTTTCTACTCGTCTTGCCACTATCTTTGACATGTTCCTAAAAGTTTCATGCATGCAAACCCTAAAAAGGACATGCATGCAAACCCTAAAAGTGGCATGCATGCAAACCCTAAAGTGACATGCATACCCTAAAAGTGACAAGCATGCAAACCCTAAAAGTGGAATGCATGCAAACCCTAAAGTGACATGCATACCCTAAAAGTGGCATGCATGCAAACCCTAAAAGTGGCATGCATGCAAACCCTAAAATCTATATAAGAAGGTTACTTGAACCAAAAGGGTATCATTGTTATTATTCATCTTTTGGAAACACGTTTTGGGAGCTCGGTGAGCTACTTAGGTTTTAGGGCAGATTGCCTTGACCTAATTAGATTCAGTGGTGAGATCTATACAACCTAACCAATTGCTAGGGTGAATCATCCAGATTAACCATTGTGTACTTCATTGATTGAATAGGAATTTTTTAATACAATGATTCCTGAAGTGACATATTTAATGGGGTTGCAAGATACACATATAACGGTAGACCTCTCCAAATGAACATCATGACACAAAATTCAGTCCCCAAGGATGGTTATGCATCCCAAACTAGAGTGAAACACATCACGTGGTCTTAATTTGGCAGCCCTATAAAATTATGTTGTTGATTAAGAAACACATCTTACTTGGTATAAGAGAGGCTTTCTTGGACATCTCTTTTCCTTCTTTGAAAAAATGAGCACAAAACCAGACTGTAAAATCATTGGATATTTTGTTAGTTACATGCCCCTATTCTTCAAAATTATAGGACAAAAGTGGTGTCAAAAAATGTTGTTACCCTCCCCACCGAAGTTGAAATCCCACTTTCTGACATGTTTCCTCTTAGTGAGCTGAATGTTGATTAGCTATACATAATCTATTCATGAGTTGTTAACATGGCCTTGTGCCATGAACAATCTAAGGTTTACCTTGGGTACCATCCTTGGAATGAGAGGAACCGCCCAGGAGGTTCCCTCCCAAATATGTTACCTGGAAAAGAAAAATGAGAAACATTTAGGGGACAAATTACCTAATATCACAAAAAATACCTAAATTCCTTTAAATATTAAATTCCATAAATTGGTCAGCTACCAAAAACATGAGATTCAAGAGTATTTATTTCTACTCATCTTGCCACTGTGGCTTACACCCAAGATTACTATTTTCTACTTGAGTTTCAAGAGTTTTTTTTTTCTACTCGTCTTACCTCTATCTTTGAAATGTTCCTAAAAGTGACATGCATGCAAACCATAAAAATGACATGCATGCAAACCCTAAAAGAGGCATGCATGAAAACCCTATAGTGACATGCATACCCTAAAAGTGACATGCATGCAAACCCTAAAAGATATATAAGAAGGTTAGTTGAACCAAAAGGGTATCATTGTTATTATTCATCTTTTGGAAACACGTTTTGGGACCTGAGTGAGCTACTTAGAGTTTAGGGCAGATTGCCTTGACCTAATTGTATTCGGTGGTGAAATCTATACAACCTAACCAATTTCTAGGGTGAATCATCTATATTCACCATTGTGTACTTCATTGCATCAGAGATTCATTGTTTTTAGGGAATTGTTCAAGCTTCCTTAAAGTTTATAGTTGGGTGTATTAGTTCATTAATCATGGCATCGATCCTATCATTGTTGAGAAAGGGGGCTCTCCACCAAGTTCTGGGCAACAATATTCCTCTATACTGCTACTACTGAATTGTATACTGAAATCGTGGTTATCTCCATCCATTCCTCCTCAAAGCATAGGGTAACAATTTACTATGGGTAAGGGTTCATTCTATTGGCAATAAGTTACTAGTGAGCAAAGTATTATCACGAGGGAACTCAGCCTGTTTAATAAGCGTTGTCTCTACAGGAAGGTAATAACGCAATGAAGGCTCACTTAAATTTCCCTAGATAAGAGAAATGGAGTACTAAAGAGATCGTGTTCACATATTTAAGGGTTGCATACACTCAAGAGAGGCATCATTAGTGTATCTGGATGTCCTTCCTCCAATATGGGCATAGCTCTCAAGTAAACCCACTTCCATGGGGGCTTATTCATCATTTGCGTTTCTACATCAAACTGTTGTAGCCCTCAGAGGTTGACTTTCCAATATTATTTGAGATCTGCATGCACATAAGAAGGAAGGGATCAACATGTGGAATGTGCTCCTAGTTGAGAGTGGTACTCAAATATTCCATTTCGTTGAAGCATATTCATAAATCTGCATGTTTATATCAGGTTACTAAAACCATCAAGCAATCCACCTTTATCACTATTTGAGACGGTGTGAACCATCAATCTATGAAATTAATTATTTGCATAGCTGGGACATTCTTAGGCATTCATTATATTTGGACTTTGGGCATCACCTTGATCACTAACAGAAGTTGTACAGACATCTACAATTCAACTCTGTTAAGGCTTAAAAGACTGCCATCTCAGTTATTGTTGTCCAAGGTACTTCTTAGATCAAATCTGATAATTTCCTGAATTTACATTATTTCTATGTCGCTGTTATTTATGGATATATATTGCAATTTTTATGAATCTTTGGGTTAAGCCTGATATTGGATACAAATAAAGATCATTACTGATTATAGATATCAGCAAGCCTAGTATGATAAGGAACCTTGAATTGTGCTGTGAAAGTTCCTAATAATAAACCCTATTCAAACATTACACCCTCATTTACAAACAAAATAGAGGTTAAGGAATGTATTGATCAGAGAAGTGTCAAGAGTCATCAACCAAAACAAAAGAACAATCACAATAATCTATACCAGATTCAGTTTGGGATATTACAGACTTCCACCTAGGATTTCTATTTTCAGTCTTACTGAGTAGTTATAGTAAGCATCTAATATTGGATATGGTCCTGATAAGCCTCAAAAATATGGTGGACATGAAGGGACATACCTAGTCTGGATTAGCCTCTAAGATATGGGGGACATGAAGGGACATACCTAGTCCGGATCAGCCTCAAAAACTATGCTTTGTATTTTTTATAAGAACTTACATAGAATACTGATATAACTAGGGTTCTTCTAGTAGAGATATTTAGATCACTGTACAATATGCTCATACATTATGGATATTACGTAGCTAATACATTTACTGTAAGTATTAGTAGTAAGCTATGTACTCATTACTTAGCTTGATGCTTCTTCTTATTCCCATTAGTTTATGGTGTTCATGTTCTCCTAAAAGAAATAGAGTGTTTACAGTAGTTCTTACTAGTGCTTATCTCTTACTCATGCTTATCTATGATGTTGTATATACAGATAGTTAACCGCAAAGTCAAATTCCTAAAATAAGAGTCACCATATTTAGATATGACCTCCCAACATAGTTTTATTAACTTCATAGTTCAATGATCTATGAGAATTTAAAATACCCACCTAACAAAGAATGCTCAAACATATGGAGCATGTATACCATGGCTAGGCCTTGCACTTTAGTACTGGCATAGTTTCACTTGGATCGAGTCAACGTATTTCTATTAAAGTAAACTTCATGAAATAAGATTGATTCTATAAGTTGTGCATGGATACCTCTCCAAATGATAATTGAAACATTGGCTTGTACATGGAATTCAACCATCCATTTAGGGAAAACTAAAATTTCCATCATTACCAATTTATTTTTTAGGATGTTAAGGATGCTTCACACTCCTTGTACAAATACATACTTTGTTTTTATTTGTTTCATTCTTCAAATACTCCATAGTCTTCTTAATAGTAGAATTTCCATTGATGAAATGTTAAGAATACCTAATTTACCCAAGATTTAGTTGCAAGATATGGACATTAGTGGGTGGATTAAGTTACTAGTGACAATGATCCTAGTGGGATCAACCAATACACTTTCATGAAGACACCATGTCCTATCATAATTCAAAAATGGATGTACAAGATGCACATTTTCAGGTCTAAGGAAATTCATAGCTACNATATATATATATATATTCAAAAAATGTTGCAAGGGAAATCTAAGAGAACATTGCAAGGGCACTGGAATGTAATGACATCGTACACATCAGATCCCCATTTAGTTGTGAAGGCCATATTATTTATATTATTTGGTAATACATAATTATTTGTACCGCAAGAATCCAACTATAAGGAGTAAGTGTTATTTCTATCCTACAACATGAGCTAGCACCTTGTCAATAAAGGGTGTTGGAAACTAATCATGGACATAAGTGGGGCAGGGAATAATCATGGTCATAATTGGGGTTGAGGTCTACAAATCAACAAACACCGGAATTTCTAGGGATCATGTCTTCCTGTCTTGAATCATAATTGGATTATTCAAATATGATTCAGGAAGATGAGACTAATAACCAATATTAATCTATTTCTTTTTTTACCCTCTATCTGATTCTAGGATTCAATATGTAGGTCTCCTGCCATCTGTTTTGTTGCCACCACAGGTTCTAGCATTCATGGGTTGGGGTGGGGAAACAACTCTCGATTTCGATTAGCTGATTCGGTTTGGACAAGCCCTTGCTTGGTTTCTCTCCTACCCAGCAAGTGGATAGGTTCCCACTACCCCTAAAAGTAAAATATTCCATACCTAATAACATACTCAAACTTTCTGAAATGAAAAATGCAATTATTATTAAATAATAAATGATTTTCATTACCCCAAGTGGACCATTGACATTCCCTAAATAAACAACCCTTGAATCCATGTTTGTTTCGTTGTTTGTTTGTTGGGATAACCGAGCGTTAAAGGTCATTCCCAGTGGTTATAAATCATTTCCAATAAGTAAGTCAGTCAGTGAGTTCCCAGGAGGTTCCATTGCTATCCAGTCAGGAAAGGATGTTTCATCGGAAGAGTTCTGTCCAGTCAATTTGAAAAACCTCCCCCGACCGTTCAATTTTTGATGGAAAATGAAACATAATGGAAAACCCATATTTATAGAGGAAAATATATATGCAACTCCAAAAAAGTTATTGTGTACTATTTCATTCATATTTCGTATTAGGGTTTGCAATTATTATTAAATAATAAATTATTTTCAGTAACCCAAATGGCCCAACAATGGTGATTCTAGGATTCAATATGTAGGGTCTTCCCTTAATAGGATTGGAGTTTAGATTTAGTTCTATTTTCATTTATCCTAACTCTCCTTTTATTCATTACATCTCAATTAAAATATTAGGAAAGAGGTCAATTATTCTTCGAGGCAACCTCTTATAACGCTTATGCATCCCAATAATTATTGAATGAGGTATTCCTACATAATACATTTACTGTAAGTATTAGTAGTAAGCTCTATATCTCTGCCTTTTCCTAAATCAATTATTTTCAACTACCCTCTACATTGCAAAGAGAAAAAATGCATGTACCAGGATATAAAATTCTGACCTAATTGAGCAAAAACCCCTTCATCTTGGCATGAGGTGGAACAATGACGATGGTTGACTAAAACGACACATGAAATGGGTGCCCAAACTCTGTTTGCAAGCTCGAAAAGGCCTTACCAAGCGTGAAAAACTCCTACCCTGCATGACTGGAAAACCTGAAATGATGCGATGGTGGACTGAGCAGAAGCCCGAAAACTTCTTACCCTGACCGAAAAACCAGTGACATTATGATGATGGACTAAGCGGAAGCTATAAAAGCCATTACCAAGCGTGAAAAGCAATGACTTGGTTTTCGAGGTGAAAGCCTGAGAGCGAAAAACCAGAAAAATTAAGATGTTGGTCGCCTAAGTAGGGAGGGGGTTTGCATTTATAGAGTTAAACATTTCTCGGCCAAGAGTTAAAAATGAATCTAATCTCTCGAACGAGAAACATTTACGAGAGTTTAATGTAAAAATTATGGCAATACTCTTGGATGAGAAAGTTTAAAACTCTCGGCTGAAAACTTATCTAACTATGGAATAACTCTCGGACGAGAGAATTTTAACTGTGTTTAATTTCTCATCCGAGATATATTACAACTCTCAGCTGAAAAAATATGCTGACTTTTTTCTCATCCGAGAAATTGGAAATTATAAAAAAAAAAACAATTTGTCACGAAATTGTTTCCCATCTTCGTGTTTTCACCCTTGAGAATCTTCTTGTACACATTTTTGGACATCACTACTGGCATATTTTGTGTATCACCTCATTCATCCTTTGATATTTTCATAATATTCCTAGAAATGTAAAATTATATTAAAGCATTTTTAAGCTGATATGAAAAATAAATATAGAAGAATTAATCATTAATAAAGGAATGTTTTGTAGAAATAGGGGAATACTCTATAAAACCATGTTTATAAATATTCCTTTTTGAATGATTCTTTTCTGTTCTTGTATGTTTTTGTTATTGCAAGTTTGCCAGGTCTCATTGATCATTTCTTTGGAAACACTTCTTGTAATTTATATATAACACTATTCTTGGACTCATTGGATTGATTTTTGTATTGTAAGTGGAAAGTACATCTATACATTCTTTCCATTGTATCCCTCATATTTCATAGAAAAAAAATCCCTTTTCATTCACTTCCATCACCACTCTATATGAGTTAAGGACAAATTTATCATCATTTAAATCATACATAATTTGTTTTTTTCTTATGATGAAATTCCTTTATATTGTTGTTAGTCCCTGCATAACATTCAACATATCTGAATTAGAATGTTTAAACCATATTAGTGAATATTCTTAAATATAATATTACTACAAATTCAAGAAAAAAATCATATTGATTTCTTTTTTATTCACCCGATTCATCCCTTTACAACATTTTCATCAATGTTTTACACTCTTGTACACTTAGATTGCAAAGAATCTTATTGAGCTCCTCATTTTTTGACACTGCATGACACACATTAGCTAATACATATTACTTAAACTTACATATAATTCAAACATATCGGTTTAATATAGAAAATACAAAGAAATTACATTTTTCACAAACAAACAACGTGGACCATTAAACATAGAAGCTACTAAATGTATTATTAAAATAAATTACATATATTCAAACAAACAAAAAAATGTGTTTGTGATGCGTTTAAGTAAACCAACCGATGGACGCACTGGCACACCATACTTGAACACACTGTTTACAAGAACAAAATGAAAAAATATTCACATATGTTTGGATTGGTGCAATATGTTTGTTTCTAACCGCTAGTAAATGGAGTGTTTATACATTTAACACGTAGATGCATTATTACAACACTCACACACTCGAAAATGCATAAAAGTGATTTTATAAAGTTGAAATATGTTAAAAAAACGACATTAGTGGTGATATTTAGTTAAAACGCTTTGGTGTGTTAGAGCAACTAAAAGGCACTAAAAATTCTATAAGCATTCTAAAAAAAAAAACTTACTTGGACGATAGGGTTTCAATAAGTTGTCCCCATTCATGCAATGCTTTATAAAACTATAAACTCTTAAATATAAAATCTCTAAAAGTTAAAATCATAATATTGAAACAATATAAAATCTTAATGTAAAATTTTGCAACCACATAAAATAAAAGGAAGCAACAAGAAAACCATAGTTCTAATGTTGAAGATTACTATGAATTTTTTTCCTAAATTCATTTAAAATTTAAATAGGAAAATGAATAAATCATGCATTGTGATCAATAGCAAAATTTACATATTTTAAAATTATTCTATACAATTTTTTCTTTGATTCATGATATCTTACAAATTTTGATATTCGAAATACTCTTGTTGCTCCAAACTCATCCATGGTAAGTCTCTCTTCTAGAACTCTCCGTTCGAAATTTCATTAAAATAATGAAATAGATATTCTTTTTTATAAACACTATAGAATTAGATTTTGAAAATAAATTTCTCGCTCTTTTTCAATTTGTAGAAAAATAATTTGTGAGATTTCTTTATCTCAGGATTTCAGTGTGCATTTTATATTGGTGCACCTGTACGTCTGATAATGAAACACATCATATTTATATTTCTAAAATTGTCTTTGCATAGTGGTGCAGTATAAAGATATGCATGCACCGATGCGCCTTGGTATACAAAGCGCAGCACGATCAACAATATTAAAAAAATGCATCGATAATTATATGCTATCTAATATAGAGGATAATTTTGTTTCTAAAATAATTTTATGGATGTTCCCAAACCGCGTGTACATGGGTTTGCATCGCTGGAGTGTTTTTGTAGTTAGAACGGATTGGTGCAGTTATTTTATTATGGTGCACCGAATAAATTAAAAATTACTATGAATTTCTTTTCAACATATAATGATATATTCATATCAAATTTTCTTTTAGGATTCAACCACATCAATTATAGTATTTCATAATATACATATGTTTCTTAAACTCACCTTATTCTTACAAAATGGATTCAAAACTATATTGGAAGTAAGATTGTAATATGGTTCTCAAAATTTATTTTATTGGGTCATAGACATGTATAGATTGTTGATTTGACTGAAATGTGAGGAGAAAAGTTTATAATATAAAATGTCCAATTCTTCAAATTTCGGTCATTGCATATTGTTCAAATTTCAACAAGTTCTCCCTTTCCATCTCCATTAAGTACATATTTTATTTATATTTATATTATCTAATTTATTTTATTTTACTTATCCATGCAAATATGAATAACAATGTATTCCATTTTGTAGGATCCCGATTTTTTATCGAGTTTGAATGCACAAGATATACAACATGTTCCAAAATGTCCTTATTTGTTATCAAGATCAAGATACCGCAAGCAACTAGTAGATGAAAACATGCATCCTCTTTACCCTACCAATTATAACATGTCATCTTCCAGCCACAATCTTGGTTCATCGATGGTAATTCGACATGATATGGATCTCTTTTATGACACCCCAACAATATGTGGTTGTTCAAAATGTAAAGGATTGAAGGAGAACCCTCAGGGTGTCACACTCAACCATTTTACTAATGATCAATTTCCCAATGTTGATGGTCTAATACCTCCTACTGCAATAAAATTCAATAAGTGATGTAAAACTATGGAATTTCCCTTGTATTGGTTATAGTTAAATTGGTTAGAATCCAAATTATGATGTAAAATGTATGGATATTATGATATTAATAAATGAATATGGTTGAATGTGGCTAGGGGGGAAGATATGGGGAACCAAGGCATTTACCAATGAGAAAGTAAGGGGGATGGGAAGAAGTCCCATGGGGTAAGCACATGACCCTATATAAATATGCAAGGAAAAAGCATTGCATGATAATTAAATATTAAATCCTTTTAGTAAACTTAAAACCTTGATTAACCTTAATTATGATTTAAAACCTAAGTGGGTGCTTAGGTGATTATTAATGTCCAAGTGGGTGGTGGGTCTTTAGGAGCCAAGCCCATGTGGGTTTGAAGCCCCATACAAATATAAAATGCATCAATTCAAGGAAGTTTGCAATCATTCACCTTGCACATTATTGGAAATTACAATGGTACCATCTGTTGGTTAGGGATGGAACAAGAAATCAAAACCTTTGTCCTTTGCTAACTAGATATAGAAGAATGAGTTGTTGAAATGCACGTGAGACTTGTTAGCGAAGAATGTGGTTAATGCGAACAAAAATTGTTTCCATAATCTAAATGGTTTAGATATAGAACAAACAAAGTACAGCTATGCAACATTTCTTTAGATTATCAAATTACTTGAATGTGAAGCTTTTATACCTCTTCCTGAAGACAATCCTTTCCTTATCGATGCTTTTGTGATCCAACTGTGAAGAAGAGACACCTGCAAAATATATAAAGGACAATATACAAGAATAAAAGAAACAAGATAACTTAATGAATCTATGCTAATGATCAAGGAGAAAATCAATAAACAAGATTATACATTATGTATGGGAAAGGAAAAACACATTTGTGTTAATGAAAATGATGAAAGAATTACAACCAAACCCTTGGTGTTAGGGCTTCTCCCTACAATCCTTTCACCCCAAAACACTACAAGTATTTCACCCTCAAACTCCAATCTCTTTGCCTCTCACTCCTAAAATAATTTCAATGGCATAAAGGTGCTTTTATGGTCCTCCCTCATCCATGAAGGTAAGCTTACTTTTATAGGCCAAAAGGAGATCAAATGGGTTGAGATTTTGTTGGAGGAAGGTGAGGGATCATCCCTAGGGGCTAGGGGCTCGATTGACACCTAATATGATTAATTGGGATAAGCCTCCATGATGGATTTCTTCTAGAAGGCTCTCAAAACCTCTATTTTTTCCTTTTACTAAGGGTTGATGCTCTTTGCATACTATCAACAGGTGTTAGGAATGGTTGACGCTCTTGGCTCAAAGGAAAGGAGTGTCACCGACGCCTTTTTCCCTCTAGTAATCAGCATCGTCCTTGGATGTCACCTTATTTCAATAGGCAATGTGCATTAGAGATCCTATATATCAGCTTCTAACAAGGAAAAATTCCTTTGGCATATGAACTTTAGGGATCTAGGAAAAATGACAATATTTTGGTGTAACATAATGCCCCCCAAAGTATGAAGCTAGAGGGATGTGATTGGTGAAATACTTTGCTATATGTGTGCTCTGGAAGATGAGGTGAAAGACTCTCGAGTGAAGAATTTTTACAGTACCAAATACTTATGAGCTATATACTATGTCTTGACTCAAAACATGGCTTCCAGCCAATACATTGTAAATCCATGTATAAATGACCGAATCATGGCTACCAACATGCACCATAGATTCGTGATGAACAAGACTCAAATTTGGACATATCTAGAGGACACTGTAGATCTAGTCCATCATGACTCAAACTTGAGCATAGATACCATAAATACATTGTGTATCTATGTAGTGACTCAATCACAAAATACTCCATCGCAATCTAGGGAGACACAAATATTCAAGTGAATGCCCAAACACCCAAGATATTCATCCCAATCTTGAGTAATACAATTCTATCTATGTGAATACATTTCCTGACGTGGAACATGGTAGAAACCACTTGATTACGGATCGTTGATGTATGTTGTTAACAAGTGTGTGGGAAATCACCATTGATGTCAAGGATTCCCAAGGTACCCTAGTACATTCCTCCAAATGTGAATAAATGAGTTGAAGTCGAACAATCAGTGGAATATTTCAATCAGAGGCCAATGATTGAAGCCTAATATTGAAAGTGACGAAGCCTTCCATTGAGACATGCAAGATTCAACATACTAAATAGTTTCTAAGACTAATTCCTGGATCATGTGATGATGTCGTCAAGAATAGAATCATTGAAGGAGGGCCATAATGTTTCCCCCGTCATCGACACAAAAATGGAATAGAAGTGATTTGAAGTGATATTGATTATGGAACAACCATGGGACTAGCTCTGAGATGACTGACTCAAAGGAAGGAAAAGTAACTGCATAGGTTAGTTGTAATAAAAGACTCCCCTTGAACACTAAACGACATGACAAGTGACTTGGAAACATTGACTCAACGAAGCAGAGACCAGACATAATGCAAATATGATGCACTATTTGTATGACTCAAAGGATTAAATTAACTCATGAAAGTGGATCGAATCGAGGAAAAGCTGATTACCCAACTGTTTGAATGAAATGCAAACAAGTGACTAAAAACTACCATTAATACAAATGAAAAATGTTTTCCCATTCCCTTAATTTCCCCATCACAATGGATTAGTACATATTTGTTTTTTAACAAACTTGAAAATGGTAACAAATGCTTGATATAGCTCATCATAGGATGAGTCCAATCTCACACATTTTATGAACCTAAGAAATGAGGGGTGTAATCCTAGAAAGTGTCTTTCATCATTTGATTTTGATGAGTCCAAAGAAGGTAAATTCGGTGTTGTTTCATGTTTAAAGAGTCTAAAATGACTAAAGAAAACTTTAACACGGACATTTTCGTAAATTTAGTCGCCAAGGTATGAAAAAGTGTAAACTGATACCTCGGAGAAATCTTCTAGTTATGATAAACTAGAGTGTACCTTTTTTGTAAATAAGACTAAACAGTTCGAAAAAGGGATAAACTATTTTCGGATAGACGAGATTTAAAATACTTTTACAATAATGAAAGAAACAAGTTCGATTGGTGATCTTTTCCTATTTAGATATTTTGAAAAGAGCTTAAAGACAACTCTGGGGGGTTCCTTTTTCGTATAGGTTTTACGAGTTTGAAATAGTGATAAAACTATACTCAACACCTTTTCACTTATCTTTTCACAAGCATGATTATGGTATAAAAATCACTCGGAACCTTTTTCATGTTTGAATCCAGAGCATGAAAAAGCAATAAACTAAGCTCAAAACCACTTTTTCGTGTTTTAACCAGAGCATGAAAAATGAAAAAGTAATCTCAACACCATATTACTATTTTTAAGAAGCTCTAAGATTAGTTGAAATAATGTTGATATTATCTACTTCATGTTAGTTTTTCAACATTTAAGCTAGCATTATGTTAAGATCTTTTCACTGAGAGAATAGCAAGCACAACAATCACATAAGCACATCACAAGAGACAAGAGACACAAAGATTTTAGGAGGGGAAACCATAAATGGAGAAAACCCCTCAACTTCCTCTAAGATAGTATCACCACAAGATGTGATCCCAAAACAGTAAGATGACCTCCCAACACAACAGCAGCCTTCTGTCTTCTGTCAAGCCAAAGTATTTCCTTCTCCAAAGGTGCGCCACACTTGAGAGAGCAAGTGATGTATTTCACAAGTGATAAATAGAGAGACTCACACTCTCTATTTATATTAGTTCGTTCACTTGAATTGCCATTTCACACGTAGGCTCGACCTAACATTTATTACTCGAGCCTACACCTTAATTAGTGTATAATAACTCAAGTGCCCCATAACTGTGTGGACTTACCTAATGACTTGATATGACTTGTTTACATTATTAATCCTCCCGATCGGAACATCGGGGCATGACCACATGACTCAAATACATAATAGAAACATCCCAGAATAAACATCGGGTTATAATACATAGAAGATACATAGAAGAATACATTCCAAAGTTACATATACATCAACACTCCCTCTTAACTAGGAAGGTATTGTTGATTGCATGGGCAGACCCAGGTTTACTATGATTAATCAACAACACCCAAAACTCACTGGCCCTTTCGGCAACAGACCGCGAAGCGATCTGAAGTCTCACCCGAAGTGAATCTCATGGGTTGGCCAAGACTCAAGTGTCTTGGACCAGGTTCTGCGCATCCTACTTTCTTTCCCCTACTCCTGCGCGCCACTAGAATAACTAGCCCTGCGCACCGCTCGTCTCCTTCTACTAGCAGCACTGTTTACCCGTGCGATACTTAATCCGGCGCGCGTCGCACGATTTCCTCCCATGTCACACAACTTCCACTTACTCACAATATTCCTAACCTTACCACATTTCTGCGCACCGCGGAACATCCATCCTCTCCTCAACGCTAAGCCCTCAGCTCGCAGTATCGCGCAACGCAGCTCCTCTGCCACTGCGATATCGCCTCTCTGCGATATCTTACCACTACGACCTTGCGCTCTTAGCGTTGACTGTGCCGATGTGTGAAACTCTACTTCTCAGAAATATATTGTGAGTAACGGGTCATTAGAGACAGACGTAAAGGAGTCTTTTAACAGTCTACTGCACTACTTCAGCTTATCTTTTATCCTCTTGCATTATCATGAGCTGAACGATACATACATTCATCTACTACTACTATCATTACATGCATAATAATCAATAACAATCAGCAATTACAATCACATCCATTCAACACATAACACGCAGATTTAACGTGGTTCACCCCCGGGATGGGAGCTACGTCCACCAAACTGTGCTTCTATTATATATCTTGAGGGAGGTTAGCACAGTCTGTTGCACTACCAATGCAGCGCGAGGTCTCTTCTCAATCTCTGATCTTATCTCTTAATTATCTTTCTCTCAATATCCCTTCCCTCTCTGCTCTCTCTGTGGATGGTTACATACAGACTCAAATGACTCACAGACGACTATGTGTCTGGATCGTTACAACGCAATCTGTCTGACTGATCCCTGAATCTACAAAACTATCAACTGACCAACTATCTACTCATTGATTGTCTAACCGCCCAACCAACCCTTTACAATACAAAAATGCAAGCTTTTATAGGCAGCCCGAAGGTCGTGCCATTACAACACTGTGGGCCTGTCCCAACAGTAAACCCATACCCGTAATAGTGACAGTCGGTCCTCTCTGTCCTTGAGGTAGCCGCTTCCCGTCACACCGCAGCTCTCTGCAGTCTTCCATGCTTCCCGGCACTGACCATGGGTACTATGCACCGCTTCTCTTTCTGTCCTTCGCCTTCAATGCTTGAGCCTTGTTGCTCCTTCTTCTTTATGAGGGTCGCTGAGCCCTCCTATCTTCCGCCGCTGCCTTCAATGCAGTGGTTGAGCTTTCTTCTATCGGCCGCTCTGGTACCGTTGCCTTCTTGACTCTTCTATCCCAAAAGTCATAGTTTCCGGCTCTGCTCTCCAGCTGGAAACGTGCTACGGCGTCGTAGCTCCGCCCTGTCCTTTTTCCGCTAAACTTCTCTCTTTTCGCCAAAACTAGCAGCTTCTTCTGTAGCTGCGGGATCCTGCTCCAATAGTCCCCTAACACTTACTTGTGGCTCGCCCCGAGCCACTACCAGCAGGTGTCTCCTGTTGTAGCTTCTCCTTCGCCTCCTGCGAAGTCTTCTGCAACTTATCCCAAAGTTTTGCAACTTCATTCTTCATCACCTCGACACGCTCTTTCTGGAGTTTCGGTAACGTAGCTCGGTGGGCTTTCTTATGCTTTCTGCCCTTCGTCACGGTGTCACTTGCTTCGCTCTTTCTTCTTTATGAGCGCTCTAGTGTTTGAGAAGTGTTCCACAGATATCCTTTCCTCTTTATCTGGGTTAGAACTTTTATCACAGGGAAAATCTGTATCTTCCAGCCTCCTCAAACCTTTCCTTCCATCTAGAGCCTCGTGGACGGAGAAGAAACAACCCATGAACTCCGCTCCGAGGGCAAGCCTTTGTCCTCGTTCTGGAAGTCTCCCCTCCGCTGGGTTTGCAGTCTTCCTCCACTTCTCTTCTCTTCGAAGTGGTCCAGGTCCATAGGCTGCCTTGGATCCTCAGGGTGCTGTTTTGCCTTTTCTTGCTCAGCAACCCTCTCCAAGCATGCACGCTGCCTCTGATCTATGACAACCATATGTTGTTTCTTTACCTTAGGAAGCTTTTGTTCTTCGGCTAGCTGATCAGATGGGTCAGCGACCTTCTCCCGTTGCTTTCTTTTTCTGATTTTTACCTTCCTTGTGGCGGGAGATTTCTTCTCATCAGTCTTCTGCTCTACTTTCTTATCTTCAGTGGTCGGCTCGGCAGTCTTCTTCTCCTTAGCGGAGCCTTTAGTGACAACTTCTAGTTCTGGCATTTGACTCTTCGTCCATAGCGACTGTCTAACTTGTGCTATACTTAGTTTCACAACCCTGGGCGACGTCGGCATGGCGGATCTATGGTCACCAGGACCGGGGTCAAAACGTCTCAACATGCCTTCTCGAGGTTCGTTTTGAGTCAGACTCCGCTTGGCTCAATATTCTGGGCGTGCAGTGGCTTCGAACTCTGGAAGTCACTGTACTCTGTAACTGGATTGGCTAATACTTTACAGGGGATACTCAGAACTGCTCTATATGGCTCTCGGATGTTTGCAAATGTGTCTCTCGTACCTGGGTAGTTCCTATATTTATGATGAGTCAGTGGT
>LPNX010869982.1:442326-474314 GCA_001517045.1 Pseudotsuga menziesii | reverse complement strand
CAGCTAACTGTCCTGCTGCATGTAGTGTCTTGGCTGCCCATTTAGGCCTTGTGGGGCTGTTTGGGTCTGCAATAAACTCATCTCCATTAGACAAATCAGAGTCAGCATGTTCAACAAACTTTTTACTTACTTCTTGAGGTTCAGGTGGTGAAGAGGCTTCACCAATTTCCACTTCTGCAAGGGGTTCTTCTTCAAACTGAACACACCTTTCAATGAAGGCTTTGTTTGTGCTCAAGTTTATCAACTTGTACCCTTTTGAATCTTCAGAGTATCCAACAAAAAGACACTGTTGGCTTTGGGGCTGCAAATCCTTCCTCTTCTCTGTCGGGATTCTAGCCCATGCCTTTGAGCCAAAAATCTTGAAATGGGTCACATCTGGCTTGTGCCCACTCCATGCTTTGAAAGGAGTCATTCCATCCAACTGTTTGTGAGGCACCCTATTCTGAATATAGGCTACATAGTTGATAGCTTCAGCCCAATACTTTGGTGGCAAAGTTTTGGCCTCCATCATGCATGTTGCCATCTCCTTCAGTGATCTGTTCTTCCTCTCGGCAACACCATTTGCTGTGGTGTGTAGGGGATATAATGCTGCATCTGAATACCTACATCTGCACAATAGTTAATAAACTCAGTCTTGACATACTCACCACCATTTTTAGACCTGAGTACCTTGAGTTTTCTTCCACACTGGTTTTCAACCAAAGCCTTGAAGACTTTGAATAGGCCAAAAACTTCTGACTTGTGTTTCATGAAGTGAACCCAACAATACCTGGAAAAATCATCAATAAAGGACAATGCATATTTGGCCTGACTCATGGACATATGAGGGAATGGGCCAGCAACATCACTGTGAATCAGCTCGAGGGGTGCAGAGGTTCTCTCATGGCTGGCTTTCTCAAATTTGTGCTCTGGGTGTTTTCCTAGGATACAGCCTTGGCAAACTCCTTTGGAAAATTTTATCTTGGGCAACCCTATGACCATATCTTTCTCACTAAGATCAGATAAATACTTGTAATTTAAATGGCCAAATCTTTCATGCCACAGCTTGCTAGCTTCATTAGCATGAATAAGAAGAGCATAGGGGTTTGAGTAAGGCAGGAAGTGTGAAAACATGTATACCTTTTGGGCATGATTCGCTACTCCTTTTGCAATGATTCTTCCACTTGATATTTATGTGATCTCGACTTCATCTGGTGAGAATATGAATTTCTTAGGAGACCCAGTGTGGGTCATCTGGTACACTGATAGAAGGTTGGAGGCAAGACCAGGGACATACAGCACATTGTTGAAGTTACCATGATCAATTTCTATCCTTCCTTTGCCTTTACTTTCAGTGAGAGAGTCATCTCTCAGTACAATAGATGGTCCTTTCGACATATCCAGTGAGGAGAAGGCCTCCTTAGTCGAAACCATGTGTCTTGAAGCTCCAGAATCTATGATAAAACTAGGTGAGCTTGATGTGCCAGCAACTAGAGCATGAACTCTCTCTCTGTCATTGGAACTTGATCCTCCTTCTCTCTTCTTTGAGCCTTCTGGAAGGGAGATGCCATTCTTCTCCAAGAGATTGGTCAGCATATCAATCTGTTTTTTTATACAAGAGCTTTCAGTGTGATTGCCCTTCGAACAGTATGAGCACTTGTTCATATCACCTTTGTTTTTCTTCTTCTGGGTATTTTTCTTGGGACCTTGTTAATCCTCCGGAGACTGCTTCTTGTCTCTTATTTTCTCAGGTGGCTTTTTAGCTTTCTTTTTCTTTTAGAATCCACCCTCGAATCTCCAGCAACCAGAGCTTGGTATTTGGAAGGTTTGATGGTGCCCATCATCACTAGCTTGTCTTGTTCTTGTGTGAGAGATTCCATGAAATCTGCAAGGTTGGGCATCTTCCAGGTTCGAGCTGTGAGTTTTGTGGCATAGAAGGTCGAAACAAAGACTGAGTAGCCAGGTCCTAGCTTCGAGAGGATGGCCAATATGAGTTGCTCATCTTTCTTTTCGATACCACACTGCTTCAGCTGCAAAACTAGTGCTTTGAACTTGGAGAAATACAACTGCAGGGATTCAAAGCTGTTGGGACTCAGAGAAATCAGCTCATTTTCGATCTGATGTCGCCTCATCTCATCTGTCTTTCCAAAAATATCAGACAGCTTCTCCCATACTTGATCCGGTGAAGTTAATCCATCGAGATGGAAAAGGAGGTCTCGGGAAATACTGAGACATAGGAGGCCATAAGCCTCATCTCTCCGATTGTGCCATTTGATCTTCTCTGCAGCTGCATTGGGCTCTGCTTCTATTTCCATAGTCACCCTGTAGAGGCCTTTCGCTCTCAACAAGATCTCCATCTCTGCTTTCCATTCAAAATAGTTGAAGGGAGTCAAGATAGTTTTCTGTGAATCCATAGCTTTAGAAAATCTGTCCCAGCTGTCAGTAGAAGGCTCCCAGTCTTGATGTTGAACCTGCAAAACAATTTTTGAAGGAGAGTAATAACCTACAATGGCTCTGATACCATGTAGAAATTCTGACCAGCAATAGATTAATTTCACTCACAACAAATTACAATTGATCATGCAAAATTGTCAACAATGGAGACTGAAAATGGAGTTGTAACACAAAATTATATTAAATCAGTGTACAATAGCCAACCCTGTAATAAAATAGGTTGCTAAATATATAGAATACATCAATAGGTCGAATGCATAAGGAGGCATCCAAAGCTATCATAAAGCAGGCTTACCCAAAATAGGCAAATCCCCCATAGGTGTAAAAAGCTGATCCCAAATATGTCATGAGGCTCACGAATTGGCAAGGGCGCATGGGAAAGATAATGAGTGGTGGAATGGAAGCTCATACATGCTTTTGCATGGAGGAAAGAGTGGAGGAGGAAGAGGCAACAAAGCTGATTCACCTCACCTAGTCTTGCTTTCCTATGTGCCTTAAAACACTGAAAAAGCAGGCAATAAAGCAGAAAAAGCAGAAGGGCGCCTAGGAGGCCAGGAATAAAGCAGATTTCATTCCTAAGGCTTTCCCAAGCACTACATGAGTCAAAGATGGCAAGTTTGACCTCTATGGATAGGCAATTAACAACTTGCACATGGTGGGACTCATGAACTAGGCAAATAAGACAAAAATAAATGAATTAATGTCTAAGTGGGTAAATACTATGGGTTGATTATTCTAACAGGGGACATGGGGGAGGACTCCTTGGGCTTTAGTGGGGTGTCCATCATAAGCCCATAGAGTCATGGAGGACGGTTGCAGAATCGGTGATCCCAGATTCTACCAAACGAGGGTAGACATAACGCATGTGGATGCCCCCTCATCCACTATGCATCGGTGCACAACCAAGTTCTGGATGGACACCGGGATTTGGAAGGTGATAGTGGAGGGCATGCATGGCTCTCCTTTCTCTATGTCAAAGGTGATCAGCTTGGATTCGGAGGGGTCTACTACCCCTAGAGCGGCTAGTAAGGATTTCTGCTGCGTTGGGCATGTTTTAAGTACCTCAAGAGCGGACATGGCAGTTGGCTTTTGGGCCAAATCATCCACAATACTATAGCTGACTATGGCTCTAGTTGTGGCATTATTGGCAATTTTGCATATGGGGGGGGGAACGGGAATGAGGGTAACTGGAGAGGTAGGTTGGTTGTCTTAGACGTGGATGCTGTTGATGAGTCGGCAGGTTTGGTGGTGGTACCGTACTGATTTTGTCTAGTCTGCAAGTTGACCTCTTCAGTGGTCATGGTCATTAGGTGGTGAATACCTGTTTCATCCATAGGCGGTGCCCCTGGAGCATTGGGATTGGCCTGGGGAGGGGGAGTGGTTGCCACCAATCCTTGGACTAGCAGTGGGTTTTGAAGCACCATGGGAGGAGGTCCTTGTGGTGCCTGGATCGGTTGGGCTTGATTGGGAGCATTGGCGTCCTGTTGGGCCTCATTTTGAATGGCTTGCTTAGCGCGAGCCATGAGGGGACACTCAAACGTGTAATGGGCATAGAAATCATAGAGTGTACAAGGTTGGTTTGTGCGCAACAGAGCATTGTGTCTTGGTGCATTCTTCCATGGGGGGTTTTGGGCTGACTGGTTAGCTGCGGCATTATTGGGAGGGTTCGGTTGCTGACCGCCTCCCCGCAGTTGGTTATTGCCTTGGTTGCGGGGACGATTGTTTCTATCCTTCCCTTGTTGATTGTTGGGGGTAGGCTGGTTGGGACGGTTTTGTTGTGCGAACACTTGTCCCAACGGAGCAGGTGAAGAAGGGGTGGGGGCTTGAACTTGTTGCACAGGTGGTGCATAGTATATTTGTAGGGGTGGTGGTGCCACAAATGTGGGAATTTTCCCCACATACGGTTGTGTTGGCCAAGCCATGGCCTGAGCCTGCTGCGGTGGCACGGGTTGTGCATAAGAGGTTGTTGCTCCGAACTGAGACATCATTCTAGCATAGTCCAGAGCTTGGTTTCGGTAAGCAACATTAGCAGTGTTGCTTGGTTGTGGTGCCACGACAGGTGGTGTCGGTCGAGGCTATGGTTGTTGGGAGACTGACCCTATGATGCCATCCACAGCATGGGATGCCCCCCATGCATCGTAGTAAGAGGTACTTGGACGGGGAGCGTCTAGAATGACAGTGTACAAGTATCCAGACTGGGCATAAATGAGGTCAAATTGTTGGGCCTTCAGTATGGCCTCTTATTCAGATTGGGGATGTTCAGATGTGACGTCCTTTGCGATGGGCAGGAGCAAAGTCTTGAGGAACCAATCCAAGAATATATTGTCATCAAGTTGGATCTTACATAAGCTGCGGCGCTACCGCCACTCATGGATATGATCAGTGATGTGAGTGGCGGTGTTTTGGCGACAGGATAATAGGATCTCCACCCCCTCGTCATATCTGACAGGGAGTTGGAAATATTGTAGGAACATGAAGGCCAAGGAGTTGAAGTCGAGGTACTTGGCTTGTGGCAGCTCAATGTACCATTTGGCCATGGCACCTGTAAGGGTGCGTTGGAACAGTCTCAGCATGATGGAGTCATCTACGATGTTGTTGGATGAGCACCATAGATGGAATGTCATTATATGATTTTGGGGACATTCCCCAGCTTTGCCTTCAAACTTTGGGATGTTTGATGGCAACTTAGTTGGCATGGGTGGCCAGAAATCTTGGTGGCGGATGGGGTCATTCATTAATCTATCCAAGTCAGGCAAGTTCAGATGAGCCATGAAGGGTAGATTTGACCCCAAGTTGATGTGGGATGGGGCCACAATGGGGGTGGGGTTTGCAGGTGGATAATGCATCTGCATGGCTGGGGGTGCTTGTGGTGGCACCATGGTGGATAGGCCAATGCCCCCAAGTGTTGTGGGTGGGATGGTAGGGGTAGCGGGGACATTGCCCCCATGTATGTCGGTAGGAAAAATGTGGGTGGTCGGTGCACTGCCCCCCTGTGTGGCAGGGGAGACAATGTGTGTGGAGGGGCCACTACCCCCATGTGTTACCACTGGGCCAGCTTGGCTGGTCACTATTGGTGGTGGCAATTGGATAATGACAGTCTGCATGACTATGCTTGGACCGCTTGCCAAGTTGTGGGTGACAGGTTGTGATGTGGACATGGGTCCACTTGCTAAGGTTAGGCTGAAAAATGGATCCGGGTTTGCACTAGCCACAGTGCTTGATGGTGCGGTGTGGAGGTCTGATTCAGACTGATATGGGTCTGAATCAGAATCAGAGGCTGTGTGGCCCTCTTATGGTGTGGGAGATTGCTGAGAATGACTACAATGGTGCCGACTGAGTGCTCCAAATGGTGGTGGTTCACCTCTTAGGCGTGAGGAATATCGTGGAGGATCAATTGTGTTCACTTTTGTGTATGAAACTGGTGCATATGAGATTTGGACCCCGGTTTCAATGGGTTCCTATTGGTTGAAGGTGGTCTCTCTTCCACCAAGACTGCCAGAAGACAACGCTTGGCTTGTTCGCTTTTGTGTATGAAACTGGTGCATATGAGATTTGGACCTCGGTTTCAATGGCTTCCTATTGGTTGAAGGTGGTCTCTCGGCCACCAAGACTGCCAGAAGACAACGCTTGGCTTGTTCCTCAAAAATATCAAGAGGGGATGCATACTCTTCTATGCACACCCAGGAGAACACTGGAAGGGAAGGTATGGCTTGAGGGATAGTGTAGCAGAGAAGGGAATTCTTCCTTGTGCTGGGTGTGTAGGTATTTTTGAGACCAAGCCATGATAGATATTGTAGAGGTATCCATATCTCTGTGGTTGAGCTCACTAGATTAGCGATTCTTCCATTCCGCTGCCTAAATCCATTAAACATTTTCCTCATACCTAGCACTGTGTTTCGTTGTTATGTGTATCCTTGTTTTGGTCTAAACTATGAGTAATAATTAGGAATAGAAGAGGCCCAAAATTGGCTTGATAAACCTAGTGAAGATAGGAACCTCAAAATAAGATCAAGAGGTTCTGACTAATCTTCTATGCACACCTAGAAGAACATTGGAAGGGAAGGTATGGCCTGAGGGACTGTATAGCAGTGAAGTGAATACTTCCTTGTGTTGGGTGTGTAGGTATTGTGGAAGGCCAAGCTAGATAGATCTTGTGTAGGTGTCCATAGTTCTGTGGTTGAGCTCACTATCTTTGCAATTCTTCCTTTCCACCGCCTTAGCAGCGTGATAAACCCAGATGTAGATTGGCTTGGTTGAACCTTGGTCTGCATTTGGCTATATGTGATTCCACTGCCTTAGCAGCCTGATAAACCAAATTGTAGATTGGATTGGTTGAACCTTGGTGTGATTCTGGCTATGTGTGAGCCTAATGTTATCTATTTCCTTGTAGAAATCATGCCCAGCTCAGGGGTGGCACTTGTGCTGAGAGATTAATGAGCACAACTAGTCTATGGTTGGGTGGAACGTTGTAGCGACATAGCTAGTTTCTTGGGGCAACTCATTTTCAATATAAGTATTCTCTTGTATTAATTATGCAATGTATTTGCTTAAGAATTATTATGAATGTATTGAATGCTTGTTAGAGGTTCAAGTAGAGATTACTTCATTATATTTTCTTGCCTTATTTACATCTGCATATGCCTTTTATTTCCAATGCATTTTGCTTATGTTCATGGGGCTTAATGCTTAGTTATAGCGTCAATAAGCAATTATCTTAAGTGTTTCCACACCCAAGAGTCCACCTGCGGAAGGTGGAAGGTGGGAGACAGAAAATATAAGGTAAAAATGTGGTTTTCTCCAACCTGAAATCCACCCTACAGAATGTAAGGAGAAAGGCGGAAAAAGAAACAAAAGATATAAGGTCAAATTGGAACTCCTAGGTTGGAACACTATCTGGTATTGCAAGAATTAAGGGATGTTTTTCCTGATAAGATTTTGAGACTTCCTCCAAAGAGACACATTGATTTTACAATTGATCTTGTGCAGGGAGCTGCACTAGTGTCCAAGACACCCTATAGGATGATCACACCAGAATTGCTAGAGCTAAAAATGCAGTTACAAGAGTTGTTGGAAAAGAAATATATCAGTCCAAATGTGTCCCCGTGGGGAGAACCAGATCTATTTGTGAAAAAGAAATATGGGACAGTCAGGTTATGTATTGAATATAGGAAGTTGAACAAAGTTACCGTGAATAATAACTACCCATTTCCTCGAATTGATGACGTTTTTGATCAAATGAGAGGAGCAAAGGTATTTTCAAAAATTGAATTGAGGTCTTGTTATCATCATGTAAGAATCAAATACAAATTTATTCATAAGAAAAACTTTAGAACAAGGTATGGGCACTATGAGTTTATGGTGGTACCATTTGGTCTCACAAATGCACCAGCTACATTCATATGTCTCATGAATAGTGTTTTTAGCAAGTATCTGGACACGTTTGTTCTTGTCTTCCTAGGTGACATTCTTATTTATTCTAAGAATGAATAAGAGCATGAAGGACATTTGAGAATGGAATTACAATTGCTAAGGGAGCATAAGTTGTATGAAAAGTTGAGAAAATGTGACTTTTATAAAGATAAAATTCATTATATGGGTCACATTATCTCAGACAAAGGAACATCTATGGATCTTGAGAAGATTGAGGCCATTATGAATTGGCCAACTCCAAGAAATGTGACAGATGTGAGATCCTTTATGGCTCTTGTCGGGTACTACAGGAGCTTCATTGAAGGATTCTCCAAGGTCGCACATTCAATCACTTCCTTGCAAAGGAAGGATATAAAGTTTGAATGGACACCAAGATGTGAGGAAAGCTTTCAACGGTTGAAGAATATTCTTATGAGTGCACCAATTTTGAAAATTCCAGACCCAGAAAAAGACTTTGTGGTATGTACAGATGCATGCAATCAAGGACTTGGAGGAGTTCTAATGCAAGACAACCACGTGATATGCTATGAGTCCAAAAATTTGAAGGATTATGAGAAGAACTATGCTACTCATGATTTAGAACTTGTAGCCATAGTACACGCTCTAAAGATGTTGAGGCATTACTTAATGGGAAGGAAATTTGAGCTAAGAATAGACCATTATGGTCTGAAATAGTTGTTTGATCAGCCAACTCTAAATGCTAGGCAAGCTATATGGCTCAAATTTTTGTGTGAATTTGATTTTGAAATCAAACACATAATAGAAAAAGAAAACAAGGTGGCTCATGCACTCAACAGAAAGATACATTAAATCCATGTGGCATCTCTTAGTACTTTCCAACCAGATTTGAGGTAGCATATTATTAACCATATTTCCAAGGATGAAGTGTATGTGCAGATAAAGGACAAGTTACAGCAACAAAACCTTGAAAAGAAGTATGAAGGATGTCAATTGGAAGAAGAAAAACTTCTTACTCATAAGAATAGAATTTATATTCCAAATGTGGCAGAATTGAGGAGGATTGTTATGGATGATATCCATCAAGCTCCATATTTTGGTCACCTAGGATATCAGAAAACAGTTGCTACAGCCATAAGTAGTATTTTTAGTTGGGAATGAAAAAGGACAATGCTGAGTGTATTTCTAAGTGCATGAAAAGTCAGCAGGTGAAGTTTAAACATCAACACCTCGCAGGTTTATTGCAACCTTTTCCAATCCCGGAATGGAAATGGAAAGTCATTTCCATGGATTTTATTACAAGATTCGCATTGACTACGAGACAATATTATTCCATCATGGTTGTGGTGGAAAAGTTAAAAAAGGAATCACATTTTATACCGGTCAAGTCCACATATAAAGTTGATGCCATTGCAAATATTTTCATGAAGAGATTTTTTCAGATTGCATGGATTTCCTAAGGCAATAATTTTTGATAGGGATACCAAGTTTACTTCCAATTTTTGGAAGAGTCTTTTTGTAAATTTGGGTACAAAGATGAACTTTAGCACCACCTTCCATCCTCAAACCGATGGACAAACAAAGAGAGTAAATTAGGAACTTGCAGACATGCTTCCCATGTATGTAATGGACAAACCATCAAAGTGGGAGGATAATTTACACTTGGTAGAGTTTGCATATAATAACGAGAAACAACCATAATTGGGAATGAGTCCATATGAGGCTTTATATGGAAAAATATGTTGGACACCAGTGACTTGGGATAATCCAGTGAATAGAATTGTGATTGGTCCAAAATTGCTTAAGGAAATGGAAGAAGAGGTTGCAAATATTATGCAGAACTTGAAAGTAGCCCAAGATAGAAAAAAGGGCTATGCAGATAAGTCTATAGTGCACATGGAGTTTAGTGTTGGGGATCATGTTTATCTTAGAGTGAATCCAAGGAAGAGTTCCTTGAATCCTGGGAGTTGTGCCAAGCTTTCACCTAGATATTGTGGGCCATTTGAAGTGCTTGAAAGAATTGGGCTAGTCGCATATAGACTTACATTTCCTGCTAGCACTAGAGCTCATAATGTTTTTCATGTCTCTTTTCTTAAGAAATATGTACACGATCCTAACCGTGTGATTAATTGGGATGTGATCCAGGGGGAACCCGAAGGAGAGATCCCAGCCAAGCCATTGCGAATCCATGACAAGAAGGTCACAGTTCCCCAGAACCAAGCTGTTAGAGAGGTAAAGGTGGAATCGAAGCACTACGGTCCTCATGAGGCTACATGGGAGCTGGAGGATTCCATGAGAGAAGCACATCCATTTTTTTTTCAATTTTGAAAAGCACCAAGGACAACGCTAATGTAAGGGGGAGGGGAATGTAATATCCTGATTTTGACCCCATGGTATTAAAATTGTACATGATGTAAATATTGTTAATAAATTATGGTGAGGAACTTAAGGACAAGGCCCCACCATCGATTTAGCATTGTATGTATCGGTAAGTAAAATCGATACCTATGGTTCTCGTGCTATCCAGGAGCAGTATAAATTGAGACATCATGTAAGTATGCAATTTAATAAAATACCCACAACTATCTATGCAATGCAACGAGATATGGGGGCATGGTTTCCATAAGGAATAGGGGGGGATTATTCAAATCCATGATCCAATAGGGTTAAGCCAAATGTTAATGGGAGGACCCATAAACCCTCAACTACCCATTTTTTCCTATGCACTCAATCATTTAAATCTTCCAATAGTTGATTGAGGAAGTTAATTCCTTGGGAAGGGAGAGGCATGCAAGTCGATTTTGTGTATGTGAAAGCCATGAAGTCTGGGAAACCGTATTCTTTCTTGGGGGAAAGTAAACACCCAGAAAATGTGTGCCCTAGTTCGTTCATTCGGTATTATTCACCCTGAATGATTTTCATTCTCATGCAATATTTTCCCGTAAAATATTTTCCTCATACCTAGCACTGCGTTTCGTTGTTATGTGTATCCTTGTTTTGGTCTAAACTGTGAGTAATAATTAGGAATAGAAGAGGCCCAAAATTGGCTTGATAGACCTAGTGAAGAGAGGAACCTCAAAATAAGATCAAGAGGTTCTGACTAATCTTCTATGCTCACCTAGAAGAACACTGGAAGGGAAGGTATGGCTTGAGGGACTGTGTAGCAGTGAAGTGAATACTTCCTTGTGTTGGGTGTGTAGGTATTGTGGAAGGACAAGCTAAATAGATCTTGTGCAGGTGTCCATAGTTCTGTGGTTGAGCTCACTATCTTTGCAATTCTTCCTTTCCACCGCCTTAGCAGCGTGATAAACCTAGATGTAGATTGGCTTGGTTGAACCTTGGTGTGTATTTGGCTATATGTGATTCCACTGCCTTAGCAGCCCGATAAACCAAATTGTAGATTGGATTGGTTGAACCTTGGTGTGATTCTGGCTATGTGTGATCCTCTTGTTATCTATTTCCTTGTAGAAATCATGCCCAGCTCAAGGGTGGCACTTGTGCTGAGAGATTAATGAGCACAACTAGTCTATGGTTGGGTGGAATGTTGTAGCGACATAGCTAGTTTCTTGGGGCAACTCATTTTCAATATAAGTATTCTCTTGTATTAATTATGCAATGTATTTTCTTAAGAATTATTATGAATGTATTGAATGCTTGTTAGAGGTTCAAGTAGAGATTACTTCATTATATTTTCTTGCCTTATTTACATCTGCATATGCCTTTTATTTCCAATGCATTTTGCTTATGTTCATGGGGCTTAATGCCTAGTTATAACGTCAATAAGCAATTATCTTAAGTGTTTCTGCACCCTAGAGTTCGCCTGCGGAAGGTGGAAGGTGGGAGACGAAAAATATAAGGTAAAAATGTGGTTTTGTCCAACCCAAAATCCACCCTACAGAATGTAAGGAGAAAGGCGGAAAAAGAAACAAAAGATATAAGGTCAAATTGGTTTAGTGGGGTGTCCATCATAAACCCACAGAGTCATGGAGGATGGTTGTAGAATCGATGATCCAAGATTTTTCCAAACGAGGATAGACATGACGCACATGGATGCCCCCTCATCCACTATGCATCGGTGCACAACGAAGTTTTGGATGGACACCGGGATTTGGAAGGTGATAGTGGACGGCATGTGTGGCTCTCCATTCTCTGTGTCAAAGGTGATCAACTTGGAGTCGGAGGGGTCTACTACCCCTAGAGCGGCTAGTAAGGCTTTCCACTGCATTGGGCACGTTTTAAGTACCTCAAGAGCGGACATGGCAGTTGGCTTTTGGGCCAAATCATCCACAATGCTATAGCTGACTGCGGCTCTAGCTGTGGCATTATTGGCGATTGTACGTATGGGGGGGCACGGGAACGGGGTTAACTAGATAGGTAGGTTGGTTGTCTTAGACGTGGATGCTTTTGATGAGTCGGCAGGTTCGGTGGTGGTACCGTACTGATTTTGTCTAGTCTGCAAGTTAACCTCTTCAGTGGTCATGGTGATCAGGTGGTGAACACCTGTTTTGCCCATGGGCGGTGCCCTTGGAGCATTGGGATTGGCCTGGGGAGGGGGAGTGGTTGCCACCAATCCTTGGATTGGTAGTGGGTTTTGAAGCACCATCCATGGGAGGAGGTCCTTGTGGTGCCTAGTTGGGTTGGGCTTGATTGGGAGCATTGGTGTCTTGTTGGGCCTCATTTTGAATCGCCTACTTAGTGCGAGCTATGAGGGGACACTCAAATGTGTAATGGCCATAGACATCATAGAGTGTACAAGGTTGGTTTGTGTGCAACGAAGCGTTGCATCTTGGTGCATTTTGCCGTGGGGGGTTTTGGGCTGGCCGGTTAGGTGCGGCATTATTGGGAGGGTTCAGTTGCTGACTGCCTCCCTGCAGTTGGTTATTGCCTTGGTTGTGAGGCTGATTGTTTCTAGCTTGCCCTTGTTGATTGTTGGGGGTAGGCTGGTTGGGACAGTTTTGTTGTGCGAACACTTTTCCCAACGGAGCAGGTGGAGAAGGGGTGGGGGCTTGAACTTGTTGCATGGGTGGTGCATAGTATATTTTTAGGGGTGGTGGTGCCACAAATGTGGGCATTTTCCCCACATACTGTTGTGTTGGCGAAGCCATGGCCTGAGCCTGCTACAGTGGCGCAGGTTGTGCATAAGAGGTTGTTGCTCCGGACTGAGACATCATTCTAGAATAGTCTGGAGCTTGGTTTTGGTAAGCAACATTAGCAGTGTTGCTTGGTTGTGGTGCCACGACAGGTGGTGTCAGTCGAGGCTGTGGTTGTTGGGAGACTGACCCTATGATGCCATCCACAGCGTGGGATGCCCCCCATGCATCGTAGTAAGAGGTACTTGGATGGGGAGCATCTAGAATGACAGTGTACAAGTATCCAGACTGGGCATAAATGAGGTCAAATTGTTGGGCCTTCAGTATGGCCTCTTATTCAGATTGGGGATGTTCAGATGCGACGTCCTTTGCGATGGGCAGGAGCAAAGTCTTGAGGAACCAATCCAAGAATATATTGTCATCAAGTTGGATCTTACATAAGCTTCGGCGCTACCGCCACTCATGGATATGATCAGTGATGTGAGTGGCGGTGTTTTGGCGACAGGATAATAGGATCTCCACCCCCTCGTCATATCTGATAGAGAGTTGGAAATATTGTAGGAACATGAAGGCCAGGGAGTTGAAGTCGAGGTACTTGGCTTGTGGCAACTCAATGTACCATTTGGCCACAACACCTGTAAGGGTGCGTTGGAATAGTCTCAGCCTGGTGAAGTCATCTACGATGTTGTTGGATGAGCACCATAGATGGAATGTCATTATATGATTTTGGGGACATTCCTCGGCTTTGCGTTCAAACTTTGGGATGTCTGATGGTAGCTTAGTTGGCATTGGTGGTCAGAAATCTTGGTGGCGGATGGGGTCATTCGTTAATCTAGCCAAGTCAGGCAAGTTCAGATGAGCCATGAAGGGTAGATTTGACCCCAAGTTGATGTGGGATGGGGCCGCAATGGGGGTGGGGTTTGAAGGTGCATAATGCATCTGCATGGCTGGGGGTGCTTTTGGTGGCACCATGGCAGATGGGCCAATGCCCCCAAGTGTTGTGGGTGGGATGGTATGGGTATCGGGGTCATTGCCCCCATGTATGGTGGTAGGGGAAATGTGGGTGGTCGGTGCACTGCCCCCCTGTCTGGCAGGGGAGACAATGTGTGTGGAGGGGCCACTACCCCCATGTGTTACCACTGGGCCAACTTGGCTGGTCACTATTGGTTGTGGCAATTGGCTAATGACAGTCTGCATGACTATGATTGGACCACTTGCCAAGTTGTGGGTGACAGGTTGTGATGTGGACATGGGTCCACTTGCTAAGGTTAGGCCAAAAAATGGATCCGGGTTTTCACTAGCCATGGGGCTTGATGGTGCGATGTGGAGGTCTGGTTCAGACTGATATGGATCTGAATCAGAATCAGAGGCTGTGTGTACCTTTGATGGTGTGGGAGATTACTGAGAATGGCTACGACGGTGCCGACTGAGTGCTCCAAATGGTGGTGGTTCACCTCTTAGGCGTGAGGAAGATCATGGAGGATCATTTGTGTTCACTTTTGTGTATGAAACTGGTGCGTATGATATTTGGACCCCGGTTTCAATGGATTCCTATTGGTTGAAGGTGGTCTCTCAGCCACCAAGACTGCCAGAAGACAATGCTTGACTTGTTCCTCACTGGTGTTTCTACTCAATCGGAAGGGGTTGTTTCCCATTTCGCTTGGCAATTCCCCTCAGCGGCCAACTAAGCAATCTGTTTCTATTTGATCGACCCTGGATATACTCACAGTTATATCACTCCTAAAATTGTTGAAATTTGTGGTTTTAAGAAATTAAAAGCATATAAAATCATGCTTAGTTCAATTATCCATTGGAAAAAGAGAAAAAATAGTGAAATTGTAGAGAAATGTCCATTAGATATGGATGGGATATTCACTTATGCAAACCATGAATATTCTGCCACTTGGTTCCTATGATATCCTCATTGGAATGGACTGGTTAGAAACACATAGGGTTAAACTTGGCTGCTACAAAAAGACATTTGAATGCATGGATGAAAAAGGAAACCCAAGAGTTGTAAGAGGCATCCAAAATGCGATTTATGTTAGGTAGGTTTCAGCAGTGCATTTGAAGAAGCAGTTGAAGAAGTTCTGTAGGAAAGGTTGTCGATTGTATGCAGCCCATGTTTTGGAGGCAAAAAAAAAGGAACTCCTAGGTTGGAACACTATTTGGTATTGCAAGAATTAAGGGATGTTTTTCTTGATAATATTTTGGGACTTCCTCCAAAGAGAGACATTGATTTTACAATTGATCTTGTGCTGAGAGCTGCACTAGTGTCCAAGACACCCTACAGGATGATCACACTAGAATTGCTAGAGCTGAAAATGCAGTTACAAGAGTTGTTGGAAAAGAAATATATCAGTCCAAATGTGTCCCCGTGGGGAGAACCAGTTCTACTTTAGAAAAATAAATATGGGACAGTCGGGTTATGTATTGAATATAGGAAGTTGAACAAATTTACCATGAATAATAACTACCCATTTCCTCGAATTGATGACGTTTTTGATCAAATGAGGGGAGCAAAGGTATTTTCAAAAATTGACTTGAGGTCTTGTTGTCATCATGTAAGAATCAAATACGAATATATTCATAAGAAAAACTTTAGAACAAGGTATGGGCACTATGAGTTTATGGTGGCACCATTTGGTCTCACAAATGCACCAACTACATTCATATGTCTCATGAATAGTGTTTTTAGCAAGTATCTGGACCCGTTTGTTCTTGTCTTCCTAGGTGACATTCTTACTTATTCTAAGAATGACTAAGAGCATGAAGGACATTTGAGAATGGAATTACAATTGCTAAGGGAGCATAAGCTATATGAAAAGTTGAGTAAATGTGATTTTTATAAAGATAAAATTCATTATATGGGTCACATTATCTCAGACGAAGGAACATCTATGGACCCTGAGAAAATTGAGGCCATTATTAATTGGCCAACTCCAAGAAATGTGACAGATGTGAGATCCTTTATGGGACTTGTCGGGTACTACAGGAGGTTCATTGAAGGATTCTCCAAGGTCGCACATTCAATCACTTCCTCGCAAAGGAAGGAGATAAAGTTTGAATGGACACCAAGATGTGAGGAAAGCTTTCAATGGTTGAAGAATATTCTTATGAGTGCACCAATTTTGAAAATTGCAGACCCAGAAAAAGACTTTGTGGTATGTACATATGCATGCAATCAAGGACTTGGAGGAGTTCTTATGCAAGACAACCATGTGGTATGCTATGAGTCCAAAAAGTTGAAGGATCATGAGAACAACTATGCTACTCATGATTTAGAACTTGCAGCCATAGTACACGCTCTAAAGATGTTGAGGCATTACTTAATGGGAAGGAAATTTGAGCTAAGAGTAGACCATTATGGTTTGAAATAGTTGTTTGATCAGCCAACTCTAAATGCTAGGCAAGCTATATGGCTCAAATTTTTGTGTGAATTTGATTTTGAAATCAAACACATAAAAGAAAAAGAAAACAAGGTGGCTGATGCACTCAATAGAAAGATACATTAAATCCATGTCGCATCTCTTAGTACTTTCCAACCATATTTGAGGTAGCATATTATTAACCATATTTCCGAGGATGAAGTGTACATGCAGATAAAGGACAAGTTGCAGCAACAAAACCTTGAAAAGAAGTATGAAGGATGTCATTTGGAAAGAGAAAAACTTCTTACTTATAAGAATAGAATTTATATTCCAAATGTGGCAGAATTGAGGAGGATTGTTATAGATGAAATCCATCAAGCTCCATATTTTGGTCACCTAGGATATCAGAAAACAATTGCTACAGCCATAAGTAGTATTTTTAGTCAGGAATGAAAAAGGACAATGTTGAGTGTATTTCTAAGTGCATGAAATGTTAGCAGGTGAAGGTTAAACATCAACATCCAGCAGGTTTATTGCAACCTTTTCCAATCCCAGAATGGAAATGGAAAGTCATTTCCATGGATTTTATTACAAGATTCCCATTGACTACGAGACAATATTATTCCATCATGGTTGTGGTGGAAAAGTTAAAAAATGAATCACATTTTATACCGGTTAAGTCCACATATAAAGCCAATGCCATTGCAAATATTTTCATGAAGAAAATTTTTCAGATTGCATGGATTTCCTAAGGCAATAATTTTTGATAGGGATACCAAGTTTACTTCCAATTTTTGGAAGAGTCTTTTTGCAAATTTGGGTACAAAGATGAACTTTAGCAACGCCTACCATCCTCAAACCGATGGACAAACAAAGAGAGTAAATTAGGGACTTGCAGACATGCTTTGCATGTATGTAATGGACAAACCATCAAAGTGGGAGGATTATTTACACTTGGTAGAGTTTGCATATAATAACGAGAAACAACCATAATTGGGAATGAGTCCATATGAGGCTTTATATGGAAAAATATGTTGGACACCAATGACTTGGGATAATCCAGTGAATAGAATTGTGATTGGTCCAAAATTGCTTAAGGAAATGGAAGAAGAGGTTGCAAATATTATGCAGAACTTGAAAGCAGCCCAAGATAGACAAAAGAGCTATGCAGATAAGCATATAGTGCACATGGATTTTAGTGTTGGGGATCATGTTTATCTTAGAGTGAATCCAAGGAATAGTTCCTTGAATCCTGGGAGTTGTGCCAAGCTTTCACCTAGATATTGTGGGCCATTTGAAGTGCTTGAAAGAATTGGGCCAGTCGCATATAGACTTACATTTCCTGCTAGCACTAGAGCTCATAATGTTTTTCATGTCTCTTTTCTTAAGAAATATGTACACGATCCTAACCGTGTGATTAATTGGGATGTGATCTAGGGGGAACCCGAAGGAGAGATCCCAGCCAAGCCATTGTGAATCCATGACAAGAAGGTCATAGTTCCCTCGAACCAAGATGTTAGAGAGGTAAAGGTGCAATCGAAGCACTATGGTCCTCATGAGGCTACATGGGAGCTAGAGGATTCCATGAGAGAAGCACATCCATTTGTTTTCAATTTTGAAAAATACCGAGGACAATGCTAATGTAAGGGGGAGGGGAATGTATATCCTGATTTTGACCCCATGGTATTAAAATTGTACATGATGTAAATATTGTTAATAAATTATGGTGAGGAACTCAAGGACAAGGCCCCACCATCGATTTAGCGTTGTATGTATCGGTAAGTAAAATCGATACCTATGGTTCTCGTGCTATCCCAGAGCAGTATAAATTGAGACATCATGTAAGTATGCAATTTAATAAAATACCCACAACTATCTATGCAATGCAATGAGATATGGGGGCATGGTTTCCATAAGGAATAGGGGGGGATTATTCAAATCCATGATCCAATAGGGTTAAGCCAAATGTTAATGGGAGGACCCATAAAACCTCAACTACCCATTTTTTCCTATGCACTCAATCATTTAAATCTTCCAAGAGTTGATTGAGGAAGTTAATTCCTTGGGAAGGGAGAGGCATGGAAGCCGATTTTGTGTATGTGAAAGCCATGAAGTCTGGGAAACCGTATTCTTTCTTGGGGGAAAGTAAACACCCAGAAAATGTGTGCCCTAGTTCATTCATTCGGTATTATTCACCCCGGATGATTTTCATTTTCCTCACGCAATGAGAGCTAGTAGAGGGTGTTCACTTCATGTTTTTCGGTTTGTTCCTTCATCCTTCCATGGCTGAGAAATCTGTTTTGTATTGAACCATGTAAGAAAAGAGTTAGGAGTGGGAAAGGAGTAGGAATGGCTTGATAAACCTAGTGAAGAGAGGAATCCTCAAAAATATCAAGAGGGGATGGATACTCTTCTATGCACACCCAGGAGAACACTGGAAGGGAAGGTATGGCTTGAGGGATAGTGTAGCAGAGAAGGGAATGATTCCTTGTGTTGGGTGTGTAGGTATTTTTGAGACCAAGCCATGATAGATATTATAGAGGTATCCATATCTCTATGGTTGAGCTCACTAGATTAGCGATTCTTCCATTCCGCTGCCTAAATCTCGTAAACATTTTCCTCATACCTACCACTGCGTTTCACTGTTATGTGTATCCTTGTTTTGGTCTAAAATGTGAGTAATAATTAGGAGTAGAAGAGGCCCAAAATTGGCGTGGTAAACCTAGTGAAGAGAGGAACCGCAAAATAAGATCAAGAGGTTCTGACTAATCTTCTATGCACACCCAGAAGAACACTGGAAGGGAAGGTATGGCCTAAGGGATTGTGTAGCAGTGAAGTGAATACTTCCTTGTGTTGGGTGTGTAGGTATTGTGGAAGGCCAATATAGATAGATCTTTGTGCAGGTGTCCATAGTTCCGTGGTTGAGCTCACTATCTTTGCAATTCTTCCTTTCCACCGCCTTAGGAGCATGATAAACCCAGATGTAGATTGGCTTGGCTGAACCTTGGTGTGTATTTGGCTATATGTGATTCCACTGCCTTAGCATCCTGATAAACCAAATTGTAGATTGGATTGGCTAAACCTTGGTGTGATTCTGGCTATGTGTGAGCCTAATGTTATCTATTTCCTTGTAGAAATCATGCCCAGTTCAGGGGTGGCAGTTGTGCTGAGAGATTAATGAGCACAACTGGTCTATGGTTGGGTGGAACATTGTAGCGACATAGATAGTTTATTGGGGCAACCCGTTTTCAATATAAGTATTCTCTTGTATTAATTATGCAATGTATTTGCTTAAGAATTATCATGAATGTATTGAATGCTTGTTAGAGGTTCAAGTAGAGATTACTTTATTATATTTTCTTGCCTTATTTACATTTGCATATGCCTTTTATTTCCAATGCATTTTTCTTATGTTCATGGGGCTTAATGCCTAGTTATAGCGTCAATAAGCAATTATCTTAAGTGTTTCCACACCCCAGAGTCCTCCTGTGGAAGGTGGAAGGTGGGAGACGAAAAATATAAGGTAAAAATGTACTCCCCAAAATCCACCCTGCAGAATGTAAGGAGAAAGGCGGAAAAAGAAACAAAAAATATAAGGTCAAATTGGTTTTCGCACCCTGGAGTCCGCCCTGCAGAACGCAGAAGGCGGAAGGTGAAAAAGAAGAAAATAAGAATATGGGTTTTCCACAACCTAAATTCTGCCCTGCGGAATGCAGAAGGCAGAAGGTAAGAAAGAAATATAGATTGTAATAGCGGATTCCAAATTTTGAAATCTGCATTGCGGAAAGGTCTTGTTAAGTGAGTAAAGGTATTTTCTAGTAGTGGAAAGGATGTTTTAGCTGTGGAATAACTGTATAGAAGCAATCAAGCTTAAGAACGAATGATTTATAAGGATACGTAGCCCATGAATTGAATGAAAGAATATATATATGCTTTTAGTCAGGTTTTATGGGTATGTTACACTGGGTTTTGAATCCCGTCTGCAAGAGGTTTGGTGCAATATTCATTCATTGGATGACCAAAATTCTCTTGTTCTGAATTCACCCTTATTCCAACTTCTTGTACATTTCCTTTCACCTTGTTGGCTGAGGAGTATTTACCTTAAATGAATTCAACATTGACCCTTTTGGCCAATTTGGTGACATTCTCATTGACGATGGAGGCTTCACGATGGAGGTATTGAATAATTATGACTATGTTGGAGCCTGAAGCATGTCTTTGTCTAATTTTTCTTATAAATTTACCAATGGAGAGTTTGTTTGTCCAAAATGAAATCAGGATTCTATTGAACAGAGTGATTCTGGCTCTTGTGGATCCTGGTTCGGCCTCCTAGAAATGCATAGTTTACACCGATTGCATGTTGAGATAGGTCCTATAAAAGTCCCAGAGTCTTCTTTCCTAGACATTGATGTCTTTCTGAATTTCTTGTGGTGCAAGAATCCAGTATGCCATGGTGATATCTGTTGCACAAAGTTGGTTGGTTCTGACATTACTCTGGTCTCTGATAAACATTCCACATTGTTTTGAAAATCCCATCTTATGAACAATGCATATTTAATTCTCAAGTGAATTATTAAAAGTCCTCTATGCTTCAATAACGAATATGTTTAATGGGGATGATTTTTACAAGGTTATGTTTTGTGCCTGCTTGGCATATATTTCATCATATTCTAATATGCTTTTATATGTTTTATAATAATGTTATTTTTCCTTCTTTTATAATGTTATGGTTTACTTCATTTTTTTTTCTTTTTCTAAAAACTTTGCTTCCTCTCAAGCATATCCCTTATCTATGGATATCAACTCTCTTTCTCACCGATTGTTGTCACCAACATTGCCACTTGTAGTTTTTGTTTAAAAATGCTTTATTAAATATATACAATTTACATCTTATGTAAGAGTAAAAATCCTTTGTCAAATATATATAATTAACAAAAATATAACTTAGGTAAGGGTAAGGGAAAAAGAATAGATAAAAACTCTATCTTAAACATAGTGATTTGTATAATATTTAAATTTATTAATAAAATTGTTCATTTAAAAATAACTTAATGTTGTCTTTATTCATTTTTATTGTAGTATTTTCATCAGCTTCAATTATTCCATATATATATAATATGGAAATATATTGTTTATAGAGAAACAAGAATAATACCATTAAAAATGATCAACTAAAGCAAACCATATTTATATTAATAAGTATTTAAATTTTAGAATATGGGGTGGACTAGCAAGTATCCTTCACCTAGATTGTAGGAGGATAAGACAATTGTACTATCCAAATTGATTTTATGGACAAAGTTGCGAATTTAAAATAAACAATTACAAACTAATAAATATATAATATAACTAAAAATATAGTGTCACCGACAATTTTCTTAGTGTTGACAACATTTTCCAATATGAATCCGTTAAAAAATTGATATTTTGAATAACACTGTTTAGATTTTTGTATTGTTTATTTATGAATTACATTGTGCTAGAATTTTGAAACCAAACATTTCAAATGGACACTCCAACAATCATCAACGGAAGAAAATAAGTTGTAATAAATTTGTTTAAGAAACATCTAGGAGTATTTAAGAGTATTTAAGATGTTGAATCTATTTATACTATCAGATTTCAAAAATTTGAACAACATAAAGGATTCAAAAAAATCATCAAATCCTAATGAAAAACTTATCGTAGAGGCAAAAATATCTCATGTTCAAATACCTTCAAATATAATGTCCCCAGACGTGAAAATAATATTATTTAGACGCAAAAATTTAGATATTATAGAGATACAAAAACGTCGAAAGAATAATTTAATACATCCTTATTTGTTTGATGGCGGAGGTAATATTGTTGTGGATCTCTTTTTTCTCCGCAGAAATCTTGTTGTTGAACTTGTAAGTGATGATGATAATTTGGTTGAGCTTGTCAGTACCGATAAAGGTATAACCAAGTTTGGATTCTAATCACCAAATCTAAAGAAGCCTATTAGACGAGGTATACCATGTTTTTAAGATGATGACCATGATCAAATATGACCAAATGTGGTGGAAATGGTAGCCATGGAGGAACAATCGTGTTTTCAAGCTAATGACCACCATGAAATATGAAGAAATGCAGTGGATATAGTGGTCGTGGAGGTAAAGCCACATTTTGAAGCCGATGGCCATAATCAAATATGAAGAAATGCAATGGAGTTGGTAGCTGTGGAGGTACTTATCGTGTTTGAAATCTGATCACCAAATCCAAAGAAGCCTACTAGGGAGGCATAGCCATGTTTTCAAGTTGACACTTATTATCAAATATGAAGACCCACCTATAGTAAAGGATAGAGAATGTTGTAAACACATCCCTGCAACGATATCTACTAATAGATTGGTGACCATATTGGGGATCTTGGGGTGTACATTAGAGGAAATTTCAACTAAAAATGGGCCTCCTAAGGAAAATAATAAAATAATACTTAAAATAATAAAAACAACTACTTTTTTGTTCATATTTTCGACATATCTCCCTGTGTTTTTACTCAAATTTCAATTGGGAGAGCTCGTTGGATGCATAATTAAATTCTGCATCCAACGCATATCCACTCGGCATACTTTTGATGGACCCGCTACCCCAAAAACAAGAAATACCTGAAAAATGTGATGATGACATCATCAAAACATTTTTTCAGGTATTTCTTGTTTTTGGGGTAGCAGGGTCTGCCAAAAGTATGCCGAGTGGGTACTCGTTGGATCCAATGAGCTTTCCCGATCGAAATTTGAGTAAAAACACAGGAATATATGTCGAAAATACAAACAAAAAAATATTTTTTTATGATATCTACCCCCAAATTTATATTAATTTTTTTTTTAAGACCTATACAATATTTCAAATTTAAATCAATTTCATTGGCTAACAAATGATGACATGGAATTTGAATTAGGGTTGAAAGGCCCATTTTGAGTTGAAATTTTCTCTAATGATTCTTGATTTCTTGATTTTTTCCTCATTTTTTGGGTGTTTCTTTCCTTTATATATTTTAATTCATGCTTGATATTTGTTTTTAGAGATCTTAGTTCATATATGGAGTCCAAAACCAGCCTAATTCCACCTTTATAATGCCAAATTTCCAAAATATTGGGCTTGAAACTTCATTTTTTTTACTTAAGAATGTTGAAGCCCTTTCCTAGATTACACTGAGTGTCATCCCATCCTAACACCATGTTTAACTCACCAATGTGTGTCAGTGACACTCACGTGACACTCTGCGTATTAATATAAGAGTGTGCCGACCACAGTAAGGAAAAGTCATGGGATCTTGATTGTTTTGCTGTAGAATCTTCAGTTTTGGACCATTTTGCATGGTTTCTTCTGCTATAGATGGCTTAGGAATACTCTAACAAATATTTTAGACAATATTTTCATCTATTTCTATCAATATTTTAGGATCTTTTAAGGATTTTAAATTTTTTTGTGCATTTAGGTTGGAAATGAAAAAAAATTAAAGTCACTGATTTAGGCCCTTTATTGGGATGAGGGTAGACTTTGCAGACCTTAATTTGACATCCAAAAAATTGTTAAGACCTGTTAATATTTGTTAGAAGCAAGATTGAGAGGATTTGGGATATTTTCATTTGAATTTGGGAGGCTTTGAACCTTCTTTAGAAAACTTGGATGATCACTTTCATTAGTATTTTTTGAGTTTTTTGTTCAAATTTTCTTTTAAATCTTGCTTAGATATGAATGTATCAGGTGATATTTTGCATTTGGATCCATTACTTCACTATTAATAGATGATATTTTGACAAATTTTGCACCTTTAAATCATTGTTTCCAAAGGGAATTTATCCAAGAATCAAGAACATCACATGTGTTTTGAACTTGTGAACCTTAGGCCCTTTGATTTTGAAATTACATATACTTGCTGATCAAATAAACACTTTGAAATCATAGTCAAGACACAGGTAGAACCATCAATTAAATCAGATTCACAAAAAATTTCAAAAATTTGGACCACTCACTTAAGAATAATTCAAAATATTTCCCTCCAAAACATAAGAAAATGGCTTGAACAAGTAAAATTTTCTTTTGGATAGAATAACTTGAATTTCTTGAAGCACAATTAGAGGAGTTTGTTTCTCATTCTTAAAATTCTTGACATAAGTTGTGTTCGAACCCCATGCTTCCTCTTCACTCGCACCTTTGGGTGATCGTATGAATGAGAAATAAGGACCTCAAATGTAACAGTCTAGCATTATTTTTTAGTAGAATTTCAAGCCGTGCATATCTTCTTCACTTGCACTTTTGGGTTGTACAGTGAATCAGAAACATGGATCTCAAGTGTAATAATGTAGACTTTTTGTTGAATCATATATTTTTTGAGCTCTGCGTATCCTCTTCACTTTCACTTTTGGGTGGTCCTGTGAATGAGAAACAAAGATCTCAAGTGTAATATAGTTGTTTTTCAAATAATTCTAAAGGCTCTACGTATCCTCTTCACTCACACTTTTGGGAGAACTTGTGAATGAGAAATAGGGATCCCCCGTATAAAGTTTTGGAAGCACATTTATGTTGAATTAATTGTTAAACAAACCTTAAAATTTTTACTAATAATTCAAAGAAAAACAAATTGCTTCAAAAACCTCAAAGACTCATTAAAGTTTTTTCCATCACCTTTTTCAAGCCATTGAATATTCTACTTGATTTAGGGACATTTGTTTTTAAACATTTTAAAAGTGGGAAATACATGCATGTTTGAAATATTATCGAAGAAACCTCTTACCTTTCTTTTAGTGTAAGGAATTCATTGAATGAAAAGATAGATTTAAGAGCATTTGTGCATTGGATTGGTTCAATATTGTGAGTCGCAACACCATCAGTTTCACCACCACTCCTTGAAACTAAGCAAATTACCTTTAAAATAATTCAAGATTCTATTTTTGATATCACCAACAAGATTAGGCTAGGGATTTGGATTAAGATGGTGAGTTAACATTCCAAGGCCACATAACTTTGAAATTAGTATTGAATAAAGAAAAATCAAATCCATTAGTAGCAAAGAGTGCATGTTGGTAAATCGCTTCTAACACATGTGTTAAGCATGAGGTTAATCCGAATTAGTAAGGGTGGTACCCCCCTCTTTCTTATTTGGTGGGATATGATCACATTACAATATTTCAATTAAGTGACAAGTCCTCGGGGTGACATCACTTTCTTGCGATATCTAGTCTATGTGAGTTATCCTAGACTGACAACTTCCCCATCTGACCACCAATTGTGAATTGGTAACCATAATTTCTTTTCCTAGGGAATCACACAAGATGTTGTGAGTGGGCGACACTTGTAATACTTGAGATAGAAATGAGGTTGTTTTAGCTCCTTGGGAGGGTGAGTAACCAAGAGCTAACACTTGCACCTTTAGTGATTGAAGAATAGTGTAAGTGTTTCTCATACCTTCACTATTTAGTAATTTTTTAGGCGTGATGTCTCTTAGGAGCTACTAGTTTTGGAAGGCCCTCTAAATCCAAATTTTCACTAAACTTCATTTTTTTGGAAAGAGGTTTTCTTGTTGCTTCCTTAGGATATTTTTAGAGGTGTGGAATTTTTTTTTTTGGAGTCTATGTTTCCTTTAGGATTATTTGATTACATTTGATACATTTTCAATTCTATAAACTCAAACGTCAAAGTGGCTTCTCTCTCGAACTACTAGTCAAGGAGGTAGCAACATGAGTCACAAGAATTTGAAGGCCTCACTAAAACACAGAGACAAATACATAAAAGAAACTCAGGAGACTTTGATACTAAGGAATTTTTAATTTTAATTAACAGTAATAGAGAAAACCATACAACTGATTCTACTAATACACCTTTGAATATTTCAGACCCAATAATACTTATTATAAGTGAATCATTGAATAACATTAAACCTTTTTTCACATGTTTTAATAACATGCAAAATCCTACACTTAACCCTTTGTCTTCTTCAGAAGATCTAGGAACCATACTAGTGCAACCCCAAATGGTTGTTGGAGGAGGTAATACCTACAATTTGACCAGAGTGTCAACCCCAATAGTTAATGTACCTTTCAATAGAATAGCTTCAACCAACACTTCAGTTCCAGTTGGTACAGTTCCAGGTTCCAATCCTGAAATTACATCGACTACATCTAAAGGTATCTATACTGGAGGGTGTACTTTACCAAATATGAGTTTCCCATATGGTGGGGCTCATAAAGGTCACAACGAACAAGAAATTAATCTGAATCCTTTTGGTCAAGCCAATACTTGTGTAGGTTCCACTTCTAGGGGAAACCCTATACCATGGAATGGTAATATTCCTGGTGGAAATAATGGATCAGGGAACTTGAATGCCAATTGGAGCAATCATCCGCAAATGAGTGGAAATGTCCTGGGGGGTTATCCTCCTACTAATCTTGGCACCATGTATGCGGGAAACCATACACCCTCAACAACCACTATGATAGGGGGAATTCCACCAATAAATCCTATCCTAAACATAAGTGGTCTAGGTCTTGGAAGTAACCAATATTTTGAGAGCCTACCCCCATAGGGGGGAAATCCACCTTGGAATACTTCTCAAGCATAAGGACAATATCGATGGAATGGTCAATTCCCAGAAAACTATCAACCTTATTGGAGTCCACATCTACAAGGGGGAAATTCACCTTTCAACACCATCCCATAATGGAATGGACAAGATCTTGTGAATAACCAATCTTTTTTGGGTCCTCCTTTGCAAGGATCCAGTCCAAATTGGAACATTAATCAAACCCCAGGACAATGGAATTATCAGGTTCCACCCGTGTACCAAATATCTATGACGACACCTATCAGGTCACCATTTATAGCCATATTGAATATATCGGATTTATCTTGGCTTACCAATGATCCTATTTTATATATGAATGGATGGCAAACCATACCAACCAAGCTTCCTTCAGACATACCCCAATTCGATGGGCGACCATGGGATGAACCATCAAATCATGTGATGAAATTTCATTTATGGTGTTCATCTAACTCCCTATTTGATGATAGTATTAGGTTGAGGTTTTTTTAATGGACCCTCACGAGAACTGTTGTGAAATGGTACATCAGATTTCCTCATAATACATTCACATATTTTTCATCTTTAGCCATTGTATTTTTTACACACGTTCAATTACCTGTCCTCTATGAGATGGGTATTGAACTTTTGACTTCGCTTAGGGAATCCACTTCTACTCACATATCTAATCACATACATGAGTGGAGGAGATGCCAAAGGCTTATTAAAGAGGAAATCCTAGATCAATTCTTAGTAGACTAGTTTGTGAAATCATTCTTTCCTACTCTTTCCAAAGATGTGGCTATGTTAGGATCCAAATGCTAATTCTAGAATAGGATTTGTACCTAAAATGAATAATCAATCAGATAGCAATCAGGAGAAAAAAAAAACAAGTATCCTTGCAAAATTTGTTAAGGAGATCATCCTACTCACCTATGCCCTCATACAGATGACATTCATCAAATTCTGTCTCAACGTAGTGGGCCAAAATAACCTACTATTTTGACTCAACCTTTTCTGCCACAACAATAGATGCTTGTTGCGGCTCTGGTACCTCCATAAGGGGGAAACCAAGAAAACCCTCTACAAGGGGGAAATCCACCCATTGCCAACATCTTTGGATTAGATAATGAGGTAATGTTCAAACAATGGCTCATTTTTATGATACACCACCAAGTGTTTTAGACCCATCAGTATCACAACCAAATGGTTCTCTTACCATCGAGAAACCAACCATTGACATAGTGCCTCAACCCCCGAAAGGGGTTTTACATAAAACAACTCATAATCCTAATGCGAGAGAAGCTCAATACTATAGTATAGTGGAAGACTTAGCTCAAGCACCTTGTGCCATGTCGTCCTTAGAGGTATTACAAAGTTGTCCAACTCAAAGAAAATCACTACTGTCTGCCATTTCTGCAATCAATACGAATGATTAGTTTGATGACCTTTGACTTAGGACAGTCAACATGTAGGATTCCATCACATATCACTTTTCAAATTGAAGTGCTATCATATGGGAAGTATATTTTTCAAACTGTTATAGACAAAGGATCCTCTACTTGTGTCACTGGTCATTAGGATTTTGGAAATATTTAGGATCACCCACTTTAACACCATCCCACACAATACTCAAATCATTTGATGGAAACTCGTTCCCACCTCATAGAATTATTACAGATTCCCCAATTGAATTGGGAGGTAAACAAATCAAGTTGATGTTGAGGTAGTAGATTGTGCCCATGTATTACAATATTCTATTGGGACGTAGTTAGATACATGCAATGATGGTGGTAGTACCTTTAGTATTATGAGTAATTTGGTCCCCCCACCAAGAGAATATTGTTACAATTGATTGGTTAGATTACTGCACTCCTGAAACTGGTATCCACTCAAATGTATATTTTGTGGGGAATTCAAAAATAGTGATTCAAGATGTGGGAGTTGGTATTTTCAAAGATTCTTCCCTCATAGGAACCTTCACAATCCCACCGCCAACATCTACCCCTCAAACTGCTCCAGTTTTCACCATTACATCAGAAGGTTACTTTGTGTTACTCATTTTTACCAAATGCACTACAATGTTAGGTTACACTTCATTAGATGGAACCACGGTAGAGGAAGTCCAAGTTCAAACTAGTGAATGAAAGGAAATACATTCAAAAAAAATTGATGAAATAGTGAGTAGTACACCCTTGTCTGCCGTAGAATTGTCATATCAAGCAATTCAAATGTCTTCAATAGACTTGGATCAAAATCCTTCTCCAAAGGAGGAATATGATCCGTACATATCACTCGTATGGGATATCAATACTTCCAACACTCATGCCCTCTTGGATCAAACCTTTTCATATGATGAAGCTATCCTTGAATTCATGATTATCTCAGAATGACCCTGGGAGGACATGCATCATCTATTCATTAGAGGTCAACCTAAATTTTTTTACCTTAACGAAGATATGGAAAGGTACTAGTGCCCTATCCAAACACACAACATGCTTTCAAAAGGAAATTTGGTAAACATTTCAAATACCATTCATATAAATATATCCATTAAGCGTGGTATCACCAATAATATTAATATAGGTTCCAAGTTCTCTCTAGAGGAAATCAGACAATATACTGCTCTATTCAAAGAGTTTTGTGATGTTTTCGCTTGGTCATATGAAGAAATGTTGGGATTTGATCCTAGTATTGTCAAACATGAGATAAAAATCCTTGCTAAGAGGACCCATGTAACTTGATTTGTGCATCATTGAATCAATTGTCTCAATTTTGTCCAAACTGCATGCATAAAATAACTTAGAAACAACACTACAACATTACAATACATATAATGAACTATATTTTCAAGATATTTTGCAAGTGCATATGAAATAATCCAAGCAATTTCCTAACAAAAATATAATCTCTTAAATATGTATCAATAAAAATTATTTGTGAAACCTAGTAAAAGATTGTAAACCAAAACCAAAAACAATAAAAAGAAACAACCAATACATAGTAAACCAAGCAATAAAAAAGTTTCTAGGAATAGCATAATCTAAAGAAAATAAGTTGCAAAAAAATAACCTCAAAAAATCCTTGTACTACTATGTATTCATAAGAATTTTACAATTATTAGAGATAACTTTGTATTTAAGTACCATTTTTTTTATATATATCAAAATGGCATAGCTATAAGAAATCATTAAAAATTATTTAAACTTATGGAAAGAAAAATAATTAAAAGTTATACAATAAACTAATCTTATAAAGCATGATCCATGAGTTTCTTTGAAATTAGGTTTAGTAGGTTACTTTAAAAAGATCCCAAAATTCAATCCATGTACACAAGAAAAAAAATACTAGTAAACTTAATTTTATGCATTTATTTTGTAGCATTCACAATGTTATCAAAAGTACAACAAACAAATTTTAAATGAGAGGAGACATGATAACCAAATGTAGTCACCTGCTTTAAATAATCATCTTACTCAAATCCCCACCTATTTATGTACAATTTGAAACATATTGTTTTGTGGGAGTGAGGACTATATTTCAAGACATAATGATGAAATAAATAACATAGTAAAATGACAATACAAAGTTCCAATAGCTACAACCTTGTTGAGAATCTCTATCATTTACTTTTTGGATATTTGTCCTTTTGTCTCAACATTCAGTTTCAAGGCTTTGTAAGGCATCACATTAAATCAACCATTTTTATTGCATGCTTGCTTGAAGAACTCGTGGTTTTAGAAAAAGTCACTGAATATGAATTGTTTCTTTAATAGTCTATATTATATGATTCAATTCCACAAATTCACCAGACAAAGTTCCACAATAGACATGATAACCAAATGTAATCACATGACTTGAATAATCATCTTTCTCAAATCCTAGCCTATCTATGAACAATGTGAAACATACTATTTTCTGGGACTCAGGCCTATGTTTCAGGATAGAATGGTGAAATAAACAACATAAGCCTATGTTTTAGGATAGAATGGTGAAATAAACAACATAGTAAAATGACGACATAGAGTTCCAATAGCTACAAACTGGTTGAGCATCTCCATCATTTACCTTTTGGAGATTTGTCTCAACATTCTATTTCAACACTATGTAACTCATCACTCTATTAACGAGTTTTTTTGCATGCTTAAAGAAATCTTGGTTTTGATTCTGAAATCACATTCCTAGAATTGTTTGAGAAAAGGTCACTAAATATCAATTGCTTCTTTAATAGTCTATTATATGATTCAACTCCACAAATTCAGTATTGTTGTTCTTAATAGTCTTAATATTAATAGTCTTAAAGTGTAAGAAATTTAAGATAAAATGATTTCACACCTCAAGAGAAATCAGATTCCTTTGGGTGCTTGATAGATCAGAGCTTGAGATGGATTTATGCTAGTTTTAAAACATGACCACTATAAAATAAAGCAAACCATATTTACACTTATAGGTGTAATTATTTTTTAAATATAAAAAATAATTGGTAATTGATGCATGTAAAACTTTGTGACATACTATCTATTTAACTAGACAATATAGACAATTGATGATTGCAATTATGCATGAATAACTTTGTGACAGACAACATATTTAACTAGATATAAACAATGATAGAGAACAAGTAACCAATAACTAACTTGTTTGTGGCACTTAACTCTTCATAAAATAATGACTCTATAAAGTAGTTAAGCTAATTACATTACAGTCTAAATTAAATTAAAATGCAAGTTGCCACACTTATTATGATATTGAACCACACTTTTTCAATGATATTGAACCATAAGCCACAACATAAACCATTAACTAGTTAATATGAAGTTGAAAATCAGGTTAGAGCTCTAGCTGACAGTGTACATATAAACTATTATGTACGAGCTATTAATGTTAATTGCATATGTGAAATCCATAACAATTTTGGTCTGAGAATATATAGAAACATATTTTCCCAGATAAAATAACTGTAACATTCAATACAGTGCGTTGCACATAGAACAAAATATATTGATTTCATCATAGTAGTTGCGTCATTTTTCATGAAAGCACAGGACGAATTCACTGCTTTTTCAGGATTCAATTTACTAAGCCCAAACAAACCTGTCAGGATTCAATTTCCTAAACAAACCTAAACATATAATGTTTTGCAATCCTTAACTCGTAGTT
>LPNX010869982.1:424586-440556 GCA_001517045.1 Pseudotsuga menziesii | reverse complement strand
GCCATCCATTTCCATACAACTTAGTGACGCATGCGCTTTGGAACCTCCATGTATCATTTCTTCTACTCGCCTCCTTATACAGTCAAAACAAAAGTGATGCCGGTTTGGGCACCCTATCATATTTTCTAATGGATAATCCCAAAAACAACAACGACATTCCCCTACTGCATCCATTTCAATTCCTTGTGTCTTACTAAGACTTTTGTTTTGGAAATTACTAATGGCTACCGTATGAAGGTTTTTTGTTGTTACAACTTTTCCACCAGTTATTTCATCAAAGCTACCTGTTCCACTGATTATGACCTTGCGCTTCTCCTTTTGGAAATTATCATGCTTTCCCATAAAAGAAGATATTTCTGCTTCTGCGTCCCATTTCTTTACTGCTACTTTCATGACTTCAGAAGGTCCATCGTATGAAGAATCCAAAGCAACTATCTTTCCATTTCTAGAATCAGACGAAGATGAACGTGCCGCCATATTTCCCAAATTCGCCAAATATTTCTTCCTGTAATTTATTCCATGTAAAAATTGGTGCGCAAGCTCGATGAAGAGAAGAGCAGAGCTTGTGAGGCTTTAACAAAGACAAGACATGCTTTAATACAAGTCTAACCCACAGCTTCAAGCGGACGACATGGGTGAGCAACGTCGACTGTGGACAACGAGGTGTTTTGAGAGTTTGCCAAGTCGATTTTTTTTCCCAATTTTACTCGGTGTGAGCTTTGGTCATGGGCATGTAGGGCATGCTATAGGGAGGGGTTTACAAAATTATATCCGGGGATTCTGGAAAAATAGTAAAATGAAAAACGAAGGTTATAGATTGGAAGTGATTTGGAAATCTTGTGAATTTATTTCTATGAGAAATTTTGATTTTGCAAAATAAAAGATGTTCAATTTCTCAAAAAAAAATGGTTGTCCGGTACAATAGTGCCATAAATGGTAAATGATGGGCTTTCACAATGGGTGAATATATAAATTTATATTTAAATTTAGTGCCATAAATGGTAAATGATGGGCTTTCACAATGGGTGAATATATAAATTTATATTTAAATTTATTAATAAAATTGTTCATTTAAAAATAGCTTAATGTAGACCTCTTCCGGTCTTAGTGAAGTCTTTCCACCAACTTTGATACGTAGCCACCACTTAATGTACTTCACATAAAATATGGAACTATATTTCTATACGACGAAATATAAAAGCTAAGAAGAGTTATGTGCAACATCTTAGGAGTTTAATACACTCTATTGTACAATGGGTTTACATACGAAGTCCTAAGATAGCGTCTTGTTAGGGTTTCAACCTGGTTCTCGTCTCTGCCAGTGGCCTCTTGGCCTCTCTCCATGGACCCTCCCGATCCAGATCCTGATGGTATGATCTTTGAAGCTCACTTCCAGCATATTGTGGCTTCTCAACCCCCTCCCTCTGTCAATCCTCTCCCCACCAACTCTCGCTTCATCAAACAATCGGAGGTCTCAGACGTGAAGCTTTCTTCTATCGCCTCTAAGAGTAAAGAAGTTACCCTCTCTCAAAAAGGCCTCATTGGGCTCTTCACTGGTCTTTGGCCCTCTCCTAGGTCCACTGAAATATGGCTAAGAAAAAATTGGTGGTCACTCATCCAAGGAGAAGTTCAACAAATCTTTTGTGGAAATGGCTATTTTTTCTTCATTTTTTAGAAGAAGGAAGATTGAGACCTCATTTCGGGAATGGGCCTTATTTAATGGGGCCTAAAGGAATGTATCTCAACAAATGGGACCTCCCCTTCGACCCAAAGAAAGACATCCCTACTACTGTTCCTGTTTGGATAAAGCTCCCCCACCTTCCTTTGCATTGCTTGAGTGATGAGGACTTCCACTCCATCGGAAACACCTTGGGGAAATATATCGAAAAATCCGAGTTGAAGCTTGAAATGTTTTCCTGTTCCAGGACTTGCGTCGAAGTGGATTTGGAGAAGGGCCTCCCTGAGGATATCAATCTCTCAATGGATGGATGGAACCACTTGCAGACCGTGGACTATGAGAAAATCCCCTTCAAGTGCTAAGTTCGACATGAATATGGGCACTATGCAAAATTTTGCCCAAAAGGACAAAAAATCCCAACACAGAGGAGACCCATGCAGAAGGATGGAATGAAGTGAATAGAAGGAAAAGTGTTAGAGCCACGCCTCCACAAGCACACCCCACATCTGCCAAGAATACCGCCAGAATGGGCCTTATTTCATGGGGCCTAGAGGAATGTATCTCAACAAATGGGACCTCTCCTTTGATCAAGAGAAATACATCCCTACTGTTGTTCTTGTCTGGATAAAGCTCCCCCACCTTCCTCTGCATTGCTGGAATGATGAGGACTTCCACTCCATCGAAAACACCTTGGGGTGTTGATGTATTTGTAACTTCGGAATGTATTCACTTGTATATCTTATCTATTGTACCCCAATGTTTATTATGGGAAGTATATGTAATGTAATTGAGTCATATCATGCTCCGATGTTCCGATCGGGAGATTCAATAATGTAAACAAGTCATCTAAATTCATAGAGTATAACCCTCCTTATTGATCAAGGGTTAAAGTCCCCTAGGGTTATTAGACTCTCCTAGAGAAGTCAGCCCTAGTGAGTTATTGTCAAGTCATAAATTAGTATAAATAGATAGGGAGCCTCTCTATTTAACACACATTGATACACATTCACTCACACTCAGTTGTAGTGCATAACTGAGAGAGAGAAGAAGAAATCGGGACAAGAGAGAGAGAGAGACTACTACTGTCGGGAGATCATCTTACTCTATTTGGGTTTTACTTTTGGTGTTGATTCTATCTCTGAGGAAGTTGCAGGGTTTTCTCCTTTATGGTTTCCCCAAGGAAAATCTTTGTGTTCATTGTCTCTTGTGATTGATTGATGTACTTGTTATTCTCTCAGATAAGATCCTAAGATCATATAGCTTAAATGTTAAAAAATATAATATGGTATCAGAGCTAACCTGAGAACAAGACACTATGCAGCTGCTGAAGCTAGGGCTTCCTACTTTTTGGATCTCTCTCCACAGATTTTCATCAAAAGGAGGTTGGGCTCACTCTCTTCTCTAGGGCACATCCTTTTGTCGAAGTAGAATCTGATTCTAAGCATTTTCAGTTTTTAACCCAACACTATTGCCGAAAATTAGGGCTTTCCACAGAAGTGGAATTTTTGAGCGATCCCAAGCCTAGATTGATCTCCTCCCCAAAATTGAAGTTTAGAGATCAAGATCAAAGTTTATGGTTGGGTAGAACTCTGGGAAAGTCAAACCTTAATCTGCTCCTGAACCAGAAAACCAACTCTGCAGAAATTCAACTCTAGATCCAGTTCTGACATCTTAACCTCTTAAGATCTAAATCTCATTCATTTCCCTTTGAGGTTCTCTGTTAAAGATGTCTCGTCATACCAAGCTTGATGAAAAGCTTGAGGGAACTAATAACTTCCAAGCTTGGAAGTATAGGATCTCCCTGGTCCTGGAAGAAAATGAGTTGGACTCTTACATCAATGAAGAGGTTCCAGTTCCAGAGGGAGATGAGGCTAAGGCTTTACATAAGAAGAAATTGGTCATGGCTAAGAAGAGTATTGCTAATTCAATCAAGGATCACCTCATACCACAGGTGTCATTTCTAAACAAACCTAAAGATATCTTTGATGCCTTGACCAAGTTGTTTGAAGGGAAGAACATAAACTGAAAGATGACTCTTAGAAACCAATTGAAGAATGTAAAGATCCAAATTGCGGAGACCATCTAGTCTTACTTTACAAGGGTCTCTCAGATCAAGGAACAATTGGAAGCGGTAGCTGAAGAAGTAGAGAATGCAGAAATTGTGATAACCACCTTGAATGGTCTCCCTAGGGCATGGGACTCTTTCATTTAAGAGATTTGTGCCAGAAAGAAGCTAGCCAAGTTTAGCATACTGTGAGAGGAATGCTCACAAGAAGAAGCTCGAATATTAGCTTGAGAAGAAAAGATGGGAAGTTAATATCAAGCTCTCATAGTACAATCCAAGAAAAGAAGAACAGACCATCACAAAGGTAAGCACTCTCGCCAAAAGAAAAACACTAGAAAGTCTAACAAAAAATTTTCTAAGTACATTTGCTTTACATGTGATGAAAGATGACACCTTGCAAGATATTTTCCTAGAAACAAAGATAGATCTCACAAGAGGAAGGGAAATAAGAAAAGACATCATGCTCATGCTACAGAAGATGATGAGCCTTCCAAGAAGAGAATCAAACAAGAAAGTGATGATTCTTCAAGTGATGAAGAATATGTTTTGATTTTTGCTCTCATGAGAAATATCACACATGGAAGCAATGATTAGCTTATAGACAGTGGGGCTTCCAAACACATGATGGGATTCAAAGAATCATTTGTGAAACTATCAGAACATGAATCACCCCACAAGGTGAAACTTGGGGATTCCTACCAATATCCAATAAAAGGTAGTGGAGAATCCTCCTACAAATTAGACTCTGGAAAGTCTATGAAAATGAAGGATGTCCTATTTGTACCAAGACTAAAGAAGAACCTTCTCTGCATATTTGCATTAGATGCAAAAGGTATAAGAGTTGCATTTATAGATTGCCAAGTCATCATGTGGCCAAAAGGAAATACTATTGATGATGCAGTAGTAATTGGAGAACAAGAGGGAGGACTATACAGATTAAAGAGATAACCATAACAAGCTTTGGTTCATGACTCAGTAAAACCCAATGAACTTTGGCATAGAAGGCTTGCACATGTACACTATAGGGCACTACCACTTGCAAGAAAAGTTATTGAAGTTCTTCCAGAAATACAAGCGAAACATGAAGGAGTATGCAAGGGATGTGCGAAAGGAAAGAACACAAAGAAGATATTTCCAAGTAGTGAAATCAAGGCTAAAGAAATCTTCTAAATCATTCACTCCGATGTATGTGGTCCGATGTCATCTAGTTCATTAAGCGGGTATGTATACTATGTTTCTTTCATTGATGATTTTTTAGGAAGACATGGATATACTTCATGAAGAACAAAGACGAAGTATTCAGCAAGTTCAAGGAATTCAAAGCCTATGAAAATGAAGGATGTCCTATTTGTACCAGGACTAAAGAAGAACCTTCTCTCCATCTCTGCATAAGATGCAAAAGGTATTAGATTTGCATTTATAGATGGCCAAGTCATCATGTGGCCAAAAGGAAATACTATTGATGATGCAGTAGTAATTGGAGAACAAGAGGGAGGACTCTACAGATTAAAGGGCCTATTAACACTCCATTTTTAACAGTTGATTTAAGGGCCTGACGGAAGTTTGGTAAGGGTCCTAGCCCCTCGAATTTCATGTGACTACCCTTCAACAAGGAAATCGGTAGGTGTATTGTAGCATTGGGCATGATTCATATTCAAGGGCTGCGATTGATTGGAGGTGGATCAACGGTTCTACACCACTTCATGCAAGCAAACTTGCGCGAACAAAGCTTCTGTCCCGGATTGCGAAACGTGTTAAAGACAAGAGGATTTTGACGGTTGAGATGAAGCTTGGGGCAGATCTACGTCCTAAAGTAATTTTGCAATCCATACTTGTGCTGGTAAAACCACAATCTCAAATCGCGAAAAGGTGTAGAGGTCGTAAAGATAAACGACCGCGATGAAGAAGGAGATAGATCTACGGCTACGGTTCATTTCTCAAGGCGAAATAACATGAACGAATATTTGAGTTCCCCGTTGCAAAAAATGGTAGGGTCCACTCTAATCGATGGCTACAGGAAGGGTTGATCTCGATCGACAGCTCAGAACGTGTCACGATCCCAAAACTTCCCGTGGTGTTTAGAAGAGAAAAGTTGGCGGCACGAGGCGTGGGATGTGGACGATGGATATAAGGGATTCCTTTGGTCAGATGGCTAAGAAGACTCCCGAAGTGCAGATCTCCCATCCAGTGTGGAAATGAAAGCAAGGGAGGCGTTCACGCATGTCATTTGCCTCATCGCAAATTGGTCGATTCCTTCGACGCCATTCGAGATATGCCTGAGGTGGAGGTCTCGTCTAGTGGCACGGTTTTCTCAGTTTGCAAGTATGTCACGTGGCTCATTTTGGAGGAAGTCGTGAGAGAGATAGAGGTTTGATTCGCTGAGGTAAAAGACTTGGCATTTACATGAGGCTGAGCGATACTATGAACTAGAACAACCCAATGCCACCATCAAGGTAATTGAAAGGGCGAGGGATAGTCAAATCCATAGCCCTTGGAACCATCCTGACAGCCCTGCATAAACGGTGTGGAATCTGAACCATACCAGATGATATGATTGAACATCAAGAAGGAAGATCTCCGCCCTGGCATCGCACATGCCACCATCGCAGCTACTTTAAAGGTATAGCCCTTCCCGAGCCGTCCTGCTCACAATATATAACACCATCTTCCAAAGGTCTTTAAGACATGGAATTGTGTAGATAAGAAGAGATATAAGGTTGAGTTTTGAGAAGCGTTGAAGTTCTTCTTAGACAACTATGGCTGTGTGGTTCGAGAATTTAGTTCGGCATGGAGTACTCTTGGTAGGCAAACATGAATCTGCGTTTTGGTTATCCTTATCAGGAAATCACCAACCACCGGGGCATAGATGTTTAAACACCAAGAGAGGTTCACCCGCTTCTACACTACCAGGTCTTCGAAGGTGTAGTGCGTGGGTTTTGACATCCCTACGACGTCCTTCCGACACTCACGGCTGCAGTCACGACCTTTGAATTCCCAACTGACAGTGGTGGTAGTGCTGTTGGAGCAAATGCTCGTACTGAGATCAAATGGGTCCAGATCCTTCAACATCGTTCCTGGGGTCTCCACTTGGCGGCTTGGTTGTGGACGAGGAGAAGGTCAAACGCACACCTAGCTACATGGCTCACGAAAAGATCCTCCTCATAGGAAGACGAAGATGGTACAAGGATGATAAGCTTCTTAAGTCGCTTATCATCACCAAGCATGTGGCCACCCTTTCTTCAGCCTCCTACTATAGCACTGTTACACGACGGAGGATGAGGTAAGGAGAATGGTAGGGAAAAGGATTTTGGACTTCTTGTCAGCCTTTGATCGGCATCCTCCGGCTGGACAAGGAGACCCAAAATGGGTCCCTAGCAGCCTGTGTGGGCAATAGACCATCAGCATGCCGCATGGAAATCATTTTCACGAAGCAGAATGGTGGGAGGCTCTGCACTGTCAGCCCGCATTATCACGCGTTGCATCTACATGATGTTTGTTTATATTTGTAAAACGTGGCAATAGTCCACTCTTTGCATAGTTAGCACCTGATGGCGACTTGTAACAGCTTATTATTCAGTAGTCTTAGCAATAGGATTGTATAAAAATGCTCCCAATAGAGGGAGAAAGGAGTTAGTGAATTGGATTGGGAAATAATCCCAGGCTAAGGCTCCCATTTGTAAAGCTTGATACCTATGTATGAATAAATTGCAGTGAAAGACTGTTACTCACAGCAGAGATTCCTGTGTTGTTGTTTTTCCCAATAAGTACTTTCTTTTACGTGTAAATGTGTTTCATGTTTCCACTCCATTTCGTTTATTGCTTTTCATGTCTGCAACATAGGGTATAGTGGTTCAGAATTCATACTTGTTATGCTCTGACTTCTATTTCATGTATTCAACAATGGTTCTTCTAAAGTTGCATGGAATTCATCTCATCGATGCTCCATGCGATGGACTGTCCCTCCTTTTCCTCTCAATTGCCCGCTAAAATCTCTCGATTGGGAAATCAACAACTATCTTGCCTCCATTTGCTACCTTTCGTCATTCTTTCCATTTGTAATCATTTCTTGCATAGGTTTCGACTCCATTTTCCCATGGTCTCTTGCCCTCGATAATCCCACCATGCACCTTCCTCAACATACTTTGCCCCATTCAAGATCCTAGCCCCCTGATTATGCTGATTGAAAATCCTATGTGAAGTAGACTCTGGTGACACACAAGATTGACAACCTTATGTGGAGGTACTCCAGCAACCAATGAGATATCCCTCTCTGAATGTGCAGGGCCGGAGGCGTAGCCTAAAGTGGTTCTTTTGTTGTCCGAGAGTGGCCTCCCCTTGCTCGACCTTGGGGGCTCAAAATCCCGGTGCTAACAAACTGGCGCCGTTGCCGGGGATGAACTTGAAGATCATCCCTGGGAAGAATGAAAATGATTTAGATCTGACTGTTGATGGTGAAAAATCGGTTAGACACCAAGAAGGTTGAGCACTTTTCACCTGGCGACTCCACTCTTGAAGGATTCAAACTTCAACGACTCCACTGGTGATGTGATCCATAAAATCTAATGACCGAGGAAGGATGGCCGATCCCGCCTAGAAAATGGGCCCCTCATAAAGCTTAGAAATGCACGGCGGAAGGTCCCAACACTTGAGTCCACTTTTCTTCCAGGATGCCTTATCCTATCTTGTAAGTTTTCTCTTATCTTTTCCTAGATTTATCAAAACGGCCTTCTATGGCCTAGCTCATCCTGACCCGAGCCATGAATATATTCATGTTTATCCTTCTTTATGAATCGAAAGCATTGTGTGATCTTGTACATCTGATTTTGGCCTAGATCTTTATCCGAGGGTACCCGATGTCAAAGGACACCCCTGTGAAATTCATGAAGCCTCAGACGATAGTTTAGCTATTGTACCTAGTCTTGTCTCCCCCATTTCTCCAAGCTGATATAAACCACTGCAATTGCCTCCTATCCTCCATGATCTTCCTGTGAAATATTACAAGTACCTCCCCAAGTTTGACAGAGAATCTGAAAACTTGACTGCTGAAAAACATGTACAAGCCTTTGAATATTTCTCTGACCTTTTCGAGATAGAACATGACGATATCTGCATGCGGGTGTTCACTCTATCCTTACTAGGAGATGCCAAATTCTGGTTTAAACATTTGCAGCCTAAGTCCATCAACACTTGGGAAGAGATTTCTTGCATATTCTTGAGGTTTTGGGGTAGGAGCCGGCCATTGGAGCAAATACTTTCATAGTTTTATTCTTTGAGGAGACATAAAGGTGAGGCCATATCCAGTTTTAACAGAAGATTCACAAGCTTTTATTATAACATGCCTAAGGAAGTTCAACCTCTTGAGAACGCTGCTAAGATCTATTATGCAGTCGCCTTCCCTCCTAACCTGTCCTTGCTCCTTCTGGAGAAAAAATCAACCACCCTGCAGCAGATGTTCGCTAATTGTTTGGAGGTTGAGGAAAACCTTAAGATGTCCAAGAAGCTGTCAGATCAGGACAGTGGTGGTGAAATAAAAGATACATACAAATTGGTTGGGCCCTACAAGCAAAAGAAGGAATACTATAGCCCGTCAAGGATCTCTCATGATATGTAGAAAGATGACTGGCCCGAGGCTAAAATAAACGATCCTACAGGATTATTCTCTGAAGATGGTGACCTGCCCTGCTCATGGTCAACTAGGGACAATTTTAAGAAGGATTTTGGTGCGCCTGTGTACGACGAATATGAAGAAGAGTACCTACAAAATATACCTGATGAGTCAGTTGTTGAAACGACACCTTCTGATGAAAGAAATAAAAATGCAATGCAAAATTAGGAGGTTGGAGTGAGAAAAGATGATGAGGGCATTGGAGGTGATAGCTTACCCTTGTGTTATGCCTCTTTTGAGTTGATACGACATATAATTAAGGCCTCCAAGAAAAGGAAAAAGGAAATGGAGGTGGTGCAGGTCGGGAACCTGTACAAAAATGAAGACGGATGCAACAACTTACAGATAAATGTTTTTTTTGGATACTCTGCCTTCAGGAATGTCGCCTCGCACGGAAAGAGTATTCCTACTCGGTTCCACTGGAGAAGCTAAGGACCTCCATATCGAGGCACATCAAGCCCTTGTTACAGAAATTTCGGGCGGAGAAGTGGATATTTCGATAGAGAAAGATTATGTGGGTCCTCGTTTGCAATCTTCCAAGTGTCAGCCTGACGACTCCCCAGAAGTAGGAAGCTCCGGGAAGCTTTCTCATCAGCAGGTGACAGAACGTGCTGGAGGTTTCTATGATTTCTATGACCCCGTGGCCGAATACATGGAGGGTCTGGGCGAAGGCAATGATGGGTTGCATCTCTTCCTTAAATATCAGTTTGTTTATCATTCCCTTCTCCCATTATCTATTTCATTTTGGTCCATCAAGCACCATACAAGAATAAGAATATTAGGAAAGTTGCTTGATTGGATTCACTGGAAGTCTGATTTCACTTAGTTGGACTTGTGTACAAATTTAGGTAGAGTAGGTAGGATAAAATAAGCTCAGTTGTTATCGAGCGTTTCCTTCATTGTTGTTTTCAGTTTGTTTTCATTTTCAGCTACCAGCACAAGTTTACAGTCACTGGCATGATTTGCAAGAGTGGCATGAATTTGCTGAAGCATTAGCATGAAGCAGAATGGAGATGTCTAAGGAAGACTAAAGGCGACCCAATGGTTTTGACACTTGGTCTACGGGGGTTCTTTGCTACCTTGCTGGGAGGATAGCATCCCTCGTGGAGCCAGTTGTTAACCCTCCATTTTTAACAATTGATTTAAGGGCCTGAAGGAAGTTCGGTAAGGGTCCCAGCCCCTCGAATTTCATGTTACTACCCTTCAACGAGGAAAGCGGCATGTGCATTGTAGCATTGGGCATGATTCGTATTCAAGGGCTGCGATTGATTGGAGGTGGATCAATAGTTCTGAACCGCTTCGCGCGAGCAAACTTGCGCAATCAAAGCTTCTGTCTCAGATTGCGAAACGTGTTAAAGACTGATGGCTTTCGACGGTTGAGATGAATCCTAGAGTAGATCTATGGCCTAAAGTAATTTCACAATCCATACTTGTGTGGGTAAAACCACAATCTCAAATCGTGAAAATGTGTAGAGGTCGCAAAGATCAACGGTCGCGATGAAGAAGAAGATAGATCTACGGCTACAATTCATTTCGCAAGGTGAACTAGCATAGACTAATATCTGAGTTCCCCATTGTGAAAAATGGCAGGGTCCACTCTAATCAATGGCTATAGGAAGGGTCAATCTCGATCGACGGCTCAAAACGTGTCATGATCCCAAAACTTCCCGCGGTGTTCAGAAGAGAAAAGTTGGCGGCAAGAGGTGTGGGACGTGGAGGGCAGATATAAGGGATTCCTTTGATCGAATGACTGAGAAGACTCTCAAAGTGTAGATATCCCATCCAGTGTGGAAATTGTGGAAATTTAACCAGGTGAGATATTAATTTTACTCACAACAATTAACAATTGATCATGCAAAATCACTCACAAAGAGACTGAAAATTGGAGATGAACACTAAAATGTATTAAATCAGTGTACAATAGCCAACCCTGTAAAATAATAGGTTGCTGAATAAATAACATACATCAGGGATTCGAATGCATGAGGAGCAATTCGAATCTAGCATAAAGCAGGCTTACTAAAAATAAGCAAATCCCCCATAGGTGTAAAAAGTTGATCCCAAATCTGTCATGGAGCTCATGAATTAGAAAAATGGCTTAGGAAAGCTAAAGAGTGGTGGAATGGAAGCTCATACATGCTTTTGCATGGAGAAAAGAGTGGAGGATGAAGAGGACAAAAAACTAGTTCACCTCACCTAGTCTAGCTTTTCTATTTTCCTTAAAACATTGAAAACGCAGGGAATAAAGCAGAAAAAGCAGAAGGGCAGCTAGGATGCCAGGAATAAAGTAGATTTGATTCCTTGGGATTTCCCATGTGCTACATGAGTCAAATGAGGCAAGTTTGACCACTATGGATAGGTAAAAGGAAATTTGCACAAGGTGGGACACATGAACTAGGCTAATAAGACATAAATAATTAAATTAATGTCTAAATGGGTAAACTATGGGTTGATTATTCTAACACCCCCCCTTAATATTGAATTATGAGTAATATATCCAAAAATTATAGGGCCTAGCAACAAGGCTTAGTCACCCTTTACATACTGCATGTCCATTTAAACAAGGAAAGAGGCAAAACCAACTTGGGAAAATCCTCCCTTAAACATGGACTGTAAAACAAAATTGTAGAATCTTGTCTTCACTCATGCTTTCACAGCATGATCAGCAATCCCTAGCAGTGATTTGAGATTGCTGAAGGTCTTCTCATAAAATTCTTTGGTGAAGATATCAACTACTTGTTCTGAAGATGAACAGAAGAGTAGGTGAATGGTGCCATCATGCACAAGCTCTCTGATGTAGTGCACATGGATCTCAATGTGTCTGGTTCTCTGTTTCTGAACTGGATCTTTGCAGATTCAAATGGTACTCTGGTTATCACAGTAGATGGAAGTTGAGTACTCTGGTTCGAAGCCACACTCTCCAAGTAAACCCTGCAACCATAAACATTGAGTTGCTGCATTAACAACTCCTCGGTACTATGCTTCTGTAGATGAGAGTGCAATGGCACTCTGTTTCTTTCTTGAATAGCTGATTGGCCCTTCTGCAAGAATGAACACATATCCTGATGTGGACTTTATGTCTGTGCTATCACCTACCCAATCACTATCAGTAAATCCAATCAAATCAAGATCAGATTTTGCTTTATACAAGATCCCATGTGTCCTTGTTCCCTGAACAAACTTAAGGATCCTTTTGGCTGCTTTCCAATGGATCTCTTGAGGCTGATCCATGAATCTAGAAGCCACACTTAATGCATAACAAAGATCAAGTCTAGTATGTGTCAGATACAACAAACATCCAATCAATTGCCTATACAGTGTATTGTTTACCATAGGTGAAGAATCAACTTCTTCCAGCTTCACTCCTAAAAGGAAAGGAGTTTTGCTTGCTTTGCAATCCTTCATTCTGAATTTGTTCAGCAATTCCAAGGCATATTTGGACTGGTGCACCTTGATTCCATATTTGGTTTGAGCAATCTCAAGCCCCAAAAATTGACTTAAGAGCCCCAAATCTGTCATTGAGAAGGCTTGGTTCATAGCTCCTTTTAAGGAATCAATCTCAGCCTTTGAGCTTCCTGTAATGAGGAGGTCATCAACATATAACACAATGATCATTAATGAACCATTAACTAACTTCAAATAGACATTTGGATCTGATTTGCATCGAACAAAATTCAGTGATAGCAAGAAGCTATCGATCTTGGCATACCAAGCCCTGGGGGCTTGCTTTAGCCCATACAATGACTTTCTCAACCTGCACAAAAGAGAAGGGTTAGTAGAAAAACCTTGAGGCTGCTGCATATATATCTCTTTAGTGAGATCTCCATTCAGGAAGGCACATTTTACATCCATGTGATGTACCTCCCATTGCCTTGAGGCTGCAATGGCTAAGGCTAGCTTGATGGAATCCATCTTTGCCACTGGGGCAAAGGTCTCATTGTAATCTATGCCATGAACCTGTGAGTAGCCCTTGGCTACCAATCTGGCCTTGTAATTTAGTGGTGAAGCATCAGCAGCAAATTTGGTCTTATAGACCCACTTACACTGTACTAGTTTTCTCCCTGGAGGAAGATCCACTAGCTCCCATGTGTTGCTCTTCTGGAGTGAGCTGAACTCCTCCTTCATGGCTGCATTCCATCTTGGATCTCCTGCTGCTTATTCATATGTTTGAGGATCATACTCCACCATCAAATAGCATTTTTCAGCAAACATAGGATCCTTCATGCACAGACCACTCTCAAATTGAGATCTAGTCCTCCTTAGGTCATTGGGATCCCCAGCTAGCTCTCCTGCTGCATGTAGTGTCTTGGCTGCCCATTTTGGCCTTGTAGGGATGTTAGGGTCTGCAATAAACTCATATCCATCAGAAAAATCAGAATCAGTATGTTCAAAAAACTCTTTACTTACTTCTTGAGGTTCAGGTGGTGAAGAGGCTTCACCAACTTCCACTGCTGCAAGGGGTTCTTCTTCAAACTGAACACACCTTTCAATGAAGGCTTTGTTTGTGCTCAAATTTATCAACTTGTACCCTATTATATCTTCAAAGTATCCAACAAAAAGGCACTCTTGGCTTTAGGGCTGCAAAGCCTTCCTCTTCTTTGTTGGAATTCTAGCCCAAGCCTTTGAGCCAAAAATCCTGAAATGGGTCACATCTGGCTTGTGCCCACTCCATGCTTCGAAGGGAGTCATACCATCAAGCTGTTTATGAGGCACCCTATTCTGAATATAGGCTGCATAGTTGATATCTTCGGCCCAGTACTTTGGTGGCAAAGTTTTGGCCTCCATCATGCATGTTGCCATCTCCTTCAGTGATCTGTTCTTCCTCTCAGCAACACCATTTTGCTGTGGTGTGTAAGTGATAGAATGTTGCATCTGAATACCTCCATCTGTAAAATAATTAATAAACTTAGACTTGACATACTCACTACCATTTTCAGATACGAGGGCCTTGAGTTTCCTTCCAGACTGGTTTTCAACCAAAGCCTTAAAGACTTTGAATAGGCCAAAAACTTCAGACTTGTGTTTTAGGAAGTGAACCCAGCAATACCTGGAAAAGTCATCAATGAAAGTCAATGCATATTTGGCCTGACTCATGGACATATGAGGGAATGGGCCAGCAACATCACTGTGGATCAGCTCGAGGGGTGCAAAGGTTCTCTCATGACTAGCTCTCTCAAATTTGTGCTCTGGGTGTTTTCCTAGGATACAAGATTGGCAGACTCCTTTGGAAAATTTTATCTTGGGAAACCCTATGAACATCTCTTTTTCACTAAGATCAGAAAGATATTTGTAGTTTAGGTGGCCAAATCTTTCATGCCAAAGCTTGCTTGCTTCATTAGCATGAATCAGAAGAGCAGAGGGGTTTGAGTAAGGTAGGAAGTGTGAGAACATGTATACCTTTTGAGCATGATTTGAACTCCTTTTGCAATGACTCTACCACTTGAGATCTCTATGATCTCAACTTCATCGAGGGAGAATATGACATTCTTAGGAGACCCAGTGTGGGTCATCTGGTACACTGATAGGAGGTTGGAGGCAAGACCAGGCACATACAACACATTTCTGAACTGATCATGATCAAGATCTATCCTTCCTTTGCCTAAACTTTCAGTGAGAGATTCATCTCCCAGTACTATAGATGGTCCTTTCGACTTGTCCGGTGAGGAGAAGGCCTCCTTAGTCAAAACCATGTGTCTTGAAGCTCCAAAATCAATGATAAAACTGGGTGAGCTTGATGTGCCAGCAACTAGAGCATGAACTCTCTCTCTGTCATCTGAACTTGATCCTCCTTCTCTCTTCTTTGAGATTTCTGGAAGGGAGATGCCATTCTTCTCCAGGAGTTGGGTCAGCATGTCTATCTGCTTTTTCATACAAGAGCTTTCAGAGTGATTGCCCTTATGGCACTATGTGCACTTGTTCATTTCACCTTTGTTTTTCTTCTTGTGGTAGTTCTTCTTGGGACCTTGTGGATCCTCCGAAGAATGTTTCTTGTCTCTCTTTTGCTCAGGTGGCTTTTTAGTTTTTTTTTTGCTTTTTGAATCCACCTTCGAATCTCCACCAATCAAAGCTTGATCTTTGGATGGTTTGATGGTGCCCATCATCACCAACTTGTCCTGTTCTTGTGTGAGAGATTCCATGAAATCTACAAGGCTAGGCATCTTCCAGGTTTGAGCTGTTAGTTTTGTGGCATAGAAGGTTGAAACAAACACTAAATAATCAAGGCCTAGCTTTGAGAGGATGGCCAATATGAGCTGATCATCTTTCTTTTCGATCCCACACTGTTTCAGCTGCAAAACTAGTGCTTTGAACTTGGAGAAATATAGCTGCAGGGATTCAAAGCTTGTTGGACTCAGAGAAATCAGCTCATTTTCGATTTGATGTCCCCTCATCTCATCTGTCTTTCCAAAAATATCAGCAAGCTTCTCCCATACTTCATTCAGTGATGTCAATCCATCAAGATGGAAAAGGAGGTCTCTGGAAATACTTAGACACAGGAGGCCATAAGCCTCATCCCTCATGTTGTGCCATTTTATCTTCTCTGCAGCTGCATTAGGCTCTGCTT
>LPNX010869982.1:372080-424412 GCA_001517045.1 Pseudotsuga menziesii | reverse complement strand
ATAGTTTTCTGTGATTGATCCATAGCTTAGAAAATCTGTCCCGGCTGTCAGTAGAAGGCTCCCAGTCACTGATGTCGAAACTGCAAAACAATTTTGAAGGAGAGATAGCAATATACAATGGCTCTGATACCATGTTGAAATTGAACCAGGTGATAGATTAATTTTACTCACAACAATTAACAATTGATCATGCAAAATCACTCACAAAGAGACTGAAAATTGGAGCTGAACACTAAACTGTATTAAATCAGTGTACAATATCCAACCCTGTAAAATAATAGGTTGTTGAATAAATAACATACATAAGGGATTCGAATACATGAGGAGCAATTCGAATCTAGCATAAAGCAGGCTTACTAAAAATAAGCAAATCCCCCATAGGTGTAAAAAGCTGATCCCAAATCTGTCATGGAGCTCACGAATTAGAAAAATGGCTTAGGCAAGATAAAGAGTGGTGGAATGGCAGCTCATACATGCTTTTGCATGGAGAAAAGAGTGGAGGATGAAGAGGACAAAAAACTAGTTTACCTCACCTATTCTAGCTTTTCTATTTGCCTTAAAACACTGAAAAAGCAGGGAATAAAGAAGAAAAAGAAGAAGGGTGCCTAGGAGGCTAGGAATAAAGTAGATTTGATTCCTTGGGATTTCCCATGTGCTACATGAGTCAAATGAGGCAATTTTTACCACTATGGATAGGTAAAAGACAACTTGCACAAGGTGGGACACATGAACTAGGCTAATAAGACAGAAATAATTAAATTAATGTCTAAATGGGTAAACTGTGGGTTGATTATTCTAACAGAAATGATAGTAGAGGAGGCATTCATGCATGTAATCTGCCTCATCGTAGATTGGCTGATTCCTTCGATGCCATTCGTGATCTGCTTGAGGTGGAGGTCTCGTCCAATGGCACAGTTTTCTCGGTTTGCAAGTATGGCACGTGGTTCATTTCGAAGGAAGCTATGAGAGAGATAGAGGTTTGATTCGCTGAGGTAACAGACCTAGAATTTATAGGAGGCCAAGTGATACTATGAACTATAATATCCTGATGCCACCATCAAAGTAATTGAAAGGGCGAGGGATAGTCAAATCCACAGCCCTTGGAACCATCCTGATAGCCCCGCGTAAATGGTGTGGAATCTGAATCATACCGGATGATATGATTGAACATCAAGAAGGAACATCTCCACCCTAGCATCGCACATGCCACCATCGTAGCTACTTTAAAGGTATAGCCCTTCCTGAGCCGTCCTGCTCACAATATATAACACCATCTTCCAAAGGTCTTTAAGACATGGAATTGTGTAGATAAGAAGAGATATAAGGTTGAATTTTGAGAAGCGTTTAAGTTCTTCTTAGACAACCATGGCTATGTGGTTCGAGAAGTTAGTTCATCATGGAGTACTCTTGGTAGGAAAACATGAATTTGCATTCTGGTTATCCTTATCAGGAAATCACCAACCACTAGGGCACAGATGTTAAACACCAAGAGAGGTTCACCTGCTTCTACAATACCAGGTCTTCGGAGGTGCAATACATGGGTTTTGACATCCCTACGACATCTTTTCAACACTCACGACTGTAGTCACGACCTTCGAAGTCCCAACTGACAATGGTGGTAGTGCTGTTGGAGCAAATGCTCGTACTGGGATCAGATGGGTCCGGAGCCTTCAACACCATTCCTGGGGTCTCCACTTGTCGGCTTGGTTGTGGACAAGGAGAATGTCAAATGCACACCTAGCTACATGTCTCATGAAAAGATCCTCCTCATAGGAGGAGAAAGATGGTACAAGGATGATAAGCTTCTTAAGTCACTTATCATCACCAAGCATTTGGCCACCCTTTCTCCGGCCTCCTCCTATAGCAGTGTTACTCGATGGAGGATGAGGTAAGGAGAATGGTAGGGAAAAGCATTTGGGCCTTCTTGTCAACCTTTGATCGGCATCCTCCAGCTGGACAAGGAGACCCAAAATGGGTCCCTAGCAGTTTGTGTAGGAAATAGACTGTCAGCATGCCGCATGGGAATCATTTTCATGAAGCAGAATGGTGGGAGGCTTTGCGCTATCAGCCCACATTATCACACGTTGCATCTCCATGATGTTTGTTTATATTTGTAAAACGTGGCGATAGTCCACTCTTTGCACAGTTAGCGCCTGATGGCGACTTGTAACAGCTTTTTATTCGGTATTCTTAGCAATACAATTGTATAAAAACGCTCTTGATAGAGGGAGAAAGGAGTTAGTGAATTGGATTGGGAAACAATCCTGGGCTGAGGATCCCATTTGTAAAGCTTGATACCTGTGTATGAATAAATTGTAGTGAAAGATTGTTACTCACAACAGAGATTCATGTGTTGTTGTTTTTCCCAATAAGTACTTTCTTTTACGTGTAAATGTGTTTCCTGTTTCCACTCCATTTTGTTTATTGCTTTTCATGTCTGCAACATAGGGTATAGTGGTTCAGAATTCATACTTGTTATGCTCAAAATGCTATTTCAGGCATTCAACAATGGTTCTTCTAAGGTTGCATGGAATTCATCTCGCCGGTGCTCCATGCGATCGACTGTCCCTCCTTGTCCTCTCAATTGCTTGCTAAAATCTCTTGATTGGGAAATCAACAGCTATCTTTCCTTTGTTTGATACCTTTCATCATTCTTTCCATTTGTAATCATTTCTTGCGCAGGTTTAGAATCCATTTTCCCATGGTCCCTTGCCCCCGATAATCCCACCATGCACCTTCGTCAACATACTTTGGCCCATTCAGGATCCTAGCCCCCTGATTATGCTGATTGAAAATTCTATGCGGAGTAGACTCTGGTGACACACAAGATTGACAACCTTATGTGGAGGTACTCCAGCGACCAATGAGAGATCCCTCTCTGACTGCTTAGGGATGGAGGCACAGCCTAAAGTGGTTCTGCTGTTGCTCGGGAGCGACCTCCCCTCGCTTGACCTTGGGGGCTCAAAATCCCGATGCTAACAGGGCCAAACAAAACAAGCTTTGGTTCATGACTCAGTAGAACCCAATGAACTTTTGCATAGAATGCTTGCACATGTACACTATAGGGCACTACCACTTGCAATAAAATCTATTGAAGTTCTTCTAGAAATACAAGAAAAACATGAAGGAGTATGCAAGGGATGTGCGAAAGGAAAGAACACAAAGAAGACATTTCCAAGTAGTGAAATAAAGGCTAAAGAAATCTTGGAAATCATTCACTCCGATGTATGCGGTCCTATGTCATCCAGTTCATTAAGCAGGTATGTATACGATGTTTCTTTCATTGATGATTTTTTAGGAATACATGGATATACTTCATGAAGAACAAAGATGAAGTATTCAACAAGTTCAAGGAATTCAAATCCTTGATTGAAAACTACACAGAGAAGAAGATCAATATTTTCCGATCAGACAATGGTGGAGAATTTACATCAAATGAATTCAAGAAATTATGTGAATATTCGGGGATTAAGAGGGAGTTTACCACTCCATATAATCTACAATATATTGGGGTTGCAGAAAGAAGGAATAGAACAATCATGGAAGCTACAAGGACAATGATTCATGATCAAGATATTCCTATGCATCTATAGGAAGAAGTTGCTAAAACATTTGTGTATGTACAGAACCGTACTCCACATAGAGTACTCAAGAACAAGACACCTGAAGAAGTGTTTTTCAGGAAGAAACTAGAAGTCAGTCATCTTAGAATATTTGGCTGTCGAGTGTACATACACATTCCAAAAGAAAAGAGGACAAAGTTAGATCCTTTAGGAAGGAAGGGTATATTTGTGGGATACTCTGAAAGATCGAAGGCTTACAAAATATACTTCCCAGGATTCAAGAAGATCGACATCAGCGGGGACGTAAAATTTGATGAAGACTCAGCTTACAACAAATCCAGAAAGAGACTTGTTGAAGAACCCATAGAAATAGAAGTACCCAGAATTCATGACACAACCATGAATGAAGCAATTCCAAAAGAAGATCGAGAAATAGAAGAAACTCAAGAACTTGTAGATCCACCTTAGGAGAAGAATCCTCAAAAGAAGAAACCTACTTGGGTATGAGAAGCTATCCAAGGTGCAGAAAGATATGGGGCTCCAGAAGAGATACACATAGAAAGGAAAAGAACTAGGTCCTGCTCTAGTTATGTAGCCCTATTATGTGACTTTATTGATAAAGAACCTTCCAACTATGAAGAAGCGATAGAAAAGAAAGAATGGAAGGATGTTGTGATCAAAGAGTATCAATTGATCATGAAGAATGATGTTTGGGATGTTGTCCCAAGACCAGAGGGGAAGTCTGTTGTGACTTCCAAATGGATCTATACGATCAAGCATGCTGCAGATGGTAGCATAGAGAAATATAAAGCAATATTTGTGGCTCATGGTTTCTCCCAGAAAGAAGGAATAGATTATGAAGAAAATTTTGGTCCTGTAGCTGGATATACTTCCATCAGATCAGTACATGCTCTAGCTGCAGTAATGAAGTGGAAAGTAAACTAGATGGATGTCAAGACAACTTTCTTGAATGGTGTAGTAGAAGAGGAAGTATATGTGGAGCAGCCACTCATTTTTGAGACACATGACAGAGAGACTCATGTGTGTAAATTAAATAAAGCCCTGTACGGTTTGAAACAGGCACCCAGGACATGGTACAACAAAATTGACAGCTTCTTATCCAGTTTGGGATTTACCAAGAGTAAAGTGGATTCCAACCTTTACTACAAGGTTGAAGAAGGGAACCCACTGATACTCCTATTGTATGTAGATGATCTATTTGTAACAGGTGAGGATGGGTTGATTGTTGATACAAAGAGGAAGCTTGCTGTTGAGTTCGAAATGAAGGACTTGGGTATGATGCACTATTTTCTAGGCATGGAGGCGTGGTAGAATGCAGATGGAATTTCTCTGGGACAAGGGAAGTATGCAATAGAGATCTTGAAGAGGTTCGGGATGATGGATTGCAAAGCCATAACCACACCTATGGAATCGAACCTAAAGCTATTGAGTGATGCTTCATAAGAAGTGCTTGATGCTATGATGTATCATCAAATGATTGGGTCGTTGATGTACCTAATGATTACGAGACCATATATTTTCTTTGCTATGAACACATTGAGCCAGTTCTTGACGGAACCGAGACATGTTCACTTGATTGCCGCAAAGCATATTCTGAGGTACCTAAAGGGTACAGTTGATTATGGGCTCAACTATGAGGCAAATCAGAATATTAACCTAAAAGGTTATGTGGATTCGGATTGGGCAGGTAGTCACATTGATAGAAAGAGCACTTCAGGGTGTTTCTTAAGTATGGGATCAGGTGTGATCTCCTAGTTTAGCAAGAAGAAATCCTGTGTGGCACTAAGTACAGATGAAGCAGAGTATCTTGCATCTTGTTCGACTAGTTGTGAGGCAGTGTGGCTAAGAAAGCTACTGTATGATTTATTTGATCTCCATATGGATGCTACTTGTATATATTGCGACAACCAAGGCTGTGTGAAGCTATTAGAGAACCCAATGTTCCATGACAAGTCAAAGCATATCGAGATCAAGTATCAGTATATCAAGGATATGGTGCAGAGAGGAGCAGTGAAGCTCCAGTATGTTGCGATGGATGAGCAGATAGACGATGTACTGACCAAACCATTAGCTAGAGTAAAGTTTGATTACTTCGGGGAGAAACTTGGTGTTCTCCAGATCGAGCTTCCCTCCAAAGGGAATTGATGTGTCTGTTGGCCTTTTTGACATGGTAGAAGGATGAGCTTCACATGATCAGATGTAAGTGCAGAGATGCTCTGATGTGATTGTGTGTTGTGTTACCACATGATCAGTGCAGAGATATTCTGATGTGATTGTGGGATGTGTTCCCACATGATCAGTGCAGAGCCATTCTGATGTGATTGAGGGATATGTTCCCACATGATTAGATATAAGTGTAGAGATGCTCTGATGTGATTGTGGGTTGTGTTACCACATGATCAGTGAAAAGATATTTTGATGTGATTGTGGGATGTGTTCTCCCATGATCAGTACAGAGCCATTCTGATGTGATTGAGGGATGTGTTCCCACATGATCGGGTTTAAGTGCAATGCCTTTCTGACATGATGAGGTCAAATGTAAGTGCAAATCCTTTCTAACATTATGAGTTTGGATGTAAGTGCAGCGCCTTTCTAACATGATGAGGTCAGATGTAAGTGCAACACCTTTCTGACATGATGAGGTTAGATGTAAGTGCAGTTCCTTTCTAACATGATGAGGTCAGATGTAAGTGCAGAGCCTTTCTGACATGATGAGGTCAAATGTAAGTGCAGTTCCTTTCTAGCATTATGAGGTCGGATGTAAGTGCAGAGCCTTTCTCACATGATGAGTTCAGATGTAAGTGCGGAGCCTTTCTGAAAAGATGAGTTAGGATGTGTGTGCTAGCCATTCTGACATGGGTTTTGGATGTGTTATTCCCATGGTCAGATGTGAGTGCTAGGCGTGCCTTTTTGACATGGTTCTTGGATGTGTTCCTCCCATGGTCAGATGTAAGTGATCGACAGGCCTTTCTGACATGGTTCATTCCATGGTCAGATATAAGTGTTGAATATGATGAAGACCTACATGAAGGCTAGGCCTACAACCAACATGAAAAAGGGTTGGCTTTGTAGAACTTCCTATGATGAGTAGAATTGAGATAACACCAGTGATGATCTAGCAGTGATGATGTAGATCAAGAGATGATCAAGATTTGATGATGATTTAGTGATGATCCAAACTTGATGATGATCCAATGATGCTCCAAATCAAGTGATGATCCAGTGATGCTCCAAATCAAGTGATGATCCAGACTCGATGATGATCCAGTGATGATCCAGACTTGATGAATATGAATTGACAATGAAGATGACTTGATGATGATCCAGATTATACAGAGAAGAAGACTTGTGCTGATAATTTGTGTCGAGAGAATACCTTCTTAGTTAAGAGGGAGTGTTGATATATTTGTAACTTCAGAATGTATTCACTTGTATATCTTATGTATTGTACCCCGATGTTTATTTTGGGAAGTATCTGTAATGTAATTGAGTCATGTCATGCTTCGATGTTCTGATCGGGAGATTCAATAATGTAAACAAGTCATGTAATGTTATAGAATATAACCCTCCTTATTAATCAAAGGTTAAAGTCCTTGCAGTTGTGGGGCCCTAGGGTTATTATACTCTCATTGAGAATTCGGCCCTAGTGAGTTATTGTCAAGTTGAGAATTAGTATAAATAGAGAGGGATACTCTCTATTTAACACACATTGATACACATTCACTCAAACTCATTTGTAGCGCATAACTGAGAGAGAGAGAGAGAGAAGAAGCTAGGACAAGAGAGAGAGAGAGACTACTATTGTCGGGAGATCATCTTACTGTCTTTGGGTTTTACTTTTGGTGCTGATTCTATCTCTGAGGAATTTGCGGGGTTTTATCCTTTATGGTTTCCCCGAGGAAAATATTTGTGTTCATTGTCTCTTGTGATTGATTGTTGTGCTTGTTATTCTCTCAGATAATATCCTAAGATCATATAGCTTAAATGTTAAAAATCTAACATGGGGAAATATATCGACAAATCCGAGCCGAAGCCCCCAATGTTTTCCTATGCTAGGAATTACGTTGAAGTCAATCTGGAGAAGGGCCTCCTTGAGGCTATCAATCTCTCAATGGATGGATGGAACCACTTGAAGACCATGGACTATGAGCAAATCCCATTCAAGTGAAAATTTCGGTATGAATATGGGCACTTTGGAAATTTTTTCCCAAAAGGACAATAAATCCCAGCACAGAGGAGACCCGTGCAGAAGGATGGAATGAAGTGAAAAGAAGGAAAAGTGTTAGAGCCATGCCTCCACAAGCACACCCACCTCTGGCAAGAATACCACTGGAAACAAGTTCCAAGTTCTTGCAAGTGAAGAAAATGAAGACGAAGATATAAGTGATGCAGAAAAAACAAAAAATCCCAATGAAGATTCTGATCCAAAAGAAGTCCCACCACAAATTGATCAAGAAGATCACAGAGCTCAACCCATACCCTCTCAAGTCCATCTAGAAGCAAGAACAAAATCCTCATTGAATTCAGGAACTTCAGTCACCAGATCAATGGAAAAAGCGCAAAAGGAAGAAACTCTAGAGAGTACATATGAACATCAAGAGCCACAAGTCAAAAAAGGAATAAAACCAAACAAGATCACTATGGAAAAGGAAGCAGCTAGAGAAAAAGCAGTAGAGAAGTAGTCTAGCATAGACTTGTTAGTCATAAATACTCCAGCTAGTAACTATCTAATTAGTGTGGATGAGGAAAAAATAGATAGGGCACCCCACCCCTCCAATAAATAGTGAAGCTTGTCTCCTAAAACTATAGAGGATTGGGAGGTCAGCAAAAGCTAGAAGCCATCAAAATATTCAAGACAATGGAAGATAAGTCCATCCTCATCATTTGGGAAAAAATTGGCCCAGAGGATAAGGAAAAGTTGTTACTGCCCTTGGGGCCTCAGGGGGCTTGCTCACATGGTAGGACACACAAAGATATCTGTTGCACTAAGCCTGAGAAAATAGAAACTAGCCCTTCATTGAACTAGAAGAAAAATATAACAATGAATTTATTTTGATCAAGAACTTCTATGGAACCACTATCCAAGAAAGAAAAGAGACCTTCTGGAACGCCATGGAAGAACAAAGTATTGGAAAAACACACCACCCTTGTATCATTGTTGGCAACTTTAATGTCACCGTCTCAATTGAAGAAGGATGAGGTGGATCCAAATTCCATGATCCTTTTAGGGAATGACTCGAAGACCTAATCTCACTCTAGGGCTTGATCGAAATCAAGCCAAAAAATGGGAAATTCACCTGGAACAATAAAAGGATTGGACTTGGGCACATAGTTGCAAGGCTTGAATGAATCCTGATAAGGTCCTCTTTCCTTAAAAATAAGGTAATCCCAAAGACCAAAATACTGGTCTCCATAACCTCTCATCACAAACCCCTCTTCTTCTTTTTTTCTCGTATTGGGAAGCTTGGTCCATTCCCTTTCTACTTCAACCCTCTATGGCTGAATTCGGAGGATGTTATTCCTATTATCAAATATTTCTAGAATACCTACATAATTGGATCACCTAGCTATATATGGGATCAAAGGTCAAGAAAGTTAAGAACGCTCTCAAACTCTGGGTCACTAAACATTATCTAGAACCCAAGGAAAGGAATATAGAGCTCATCAATAGTCTGGGTCTCTTGCAAGAATGACGGGAAAGGAAGAAATCACCAGAGATATTATATACCAATAAATTGATCTTGATAGAAGAATCAAGATCACAGTTAGATAGGAGAAGGAAGGTTGATTATGATCCCAGAACCTATGGCTAAAAGGAGGGGACAAAAACACTAAGTTGTTTCACAACCAATGTAAGGAGAGGCAAATGAGCAACTCAAAAAGGAAGATGGGACCAAAATCATAGACTAATCAGAGATTGATTCTGAGGTAAGGAAGTTCTTCGAGCATCGCTAATGCGTTCGATCGCTTAAGGCATGATTTCATCTTTTTGATCATGGAAAAGTATGGTTTCTCCCATTTCTTCATCAAAAAGATCCAACCCTACACTAGCTCCCCTTGGATTCCCCCCCTTATCAATGGAAGACCCCTCGACTTCTTCAAAGAAAAACATGGAATCAAGCAAGGATGCCCCTTATCCCCATTCCTTTACATCGTTGTAGCTGACTTCTTGAGCAGAAGACTACAAAGACTCCTCCTAGAAGGAACCATTCCAGGTTTATCCTACTCTAGTGGAACCCAACCCATAAACCATGCTCTCTTCGCTGATGACACCATCCTCCTAGGGAGTGCCTCCCTCTAGATCGCCAGAAATTTCAATCTCTCCCTTGACCTTTTCCTCCACACTTCAGGAGCAAGGAAAATCTAGACAAATTTTGGTTATATGGATGGAACTACAAATGCCAAAACTATTAGAGATATGTCCCAGACCCTGAAGATAAAATTTAACTATGATTGGACCCATTTCAAATACCTGAGTATCCACATATCCAAAAATTCCATTTCTTCTTCGATGTGTAGGCCTATTATCCAAAAAATCAAGAACAAAATCCACTTCTGGGTATCCATATGACTAAATTCAGTTGGGAAATCCACTTTGATCCACTCAGTTCTCTCTTCCTACCAAACTTACTCAAGCTCAAAGATATTGGCTTCAAATATGGTCATGAACAGTATCAGTTTGGAAATCAGAAAATTCCTTTGGCAGGGAGGAAAAGTCAAAAGTAAAAAGGATCACTTGGTAAATTGGAACATAGTCAAAGCTCCCAAAATCAAAGGGGGACTAGGAATGAGATACCCTCAATAAATCAACAAAGCTCTAGGGGCCAAACTTGTCTAGAGGATGGAAATGGGGGGAAATGACTGGTGTAAATAGGTTATCCAAAATAAATATATCAAGAAGCCAAGATCCAAGATTCTGGACAACAATTAGGAAGGAAAAGGAACCTCCATATTGAAGCTCTGCAAAAACTTTGACAATCTCATTAAAGAGGAGATTTATTGGATCCCTCACAATGGCAGAAGGATCAAGATCTGGATGAACATAATTTTTGGGCACATCCCTTTATCCTCCATACTCTCCCTTGAAGAACTCTCCAGATGGACCAAGTATAATGGCCTCCTTATGCTCTATGACATCTCAGTCTAGGAACGCTCCGGGACTTGGAGGAGTTGGAAAAATATCCATCCTCCTCAACACCTTCTCTAGGCTCTTGATAATTTCTTCTCACTTCTACATAGAAAATATCCCATACACAGACGATCCAAGGATACAATTGGATGGGGTCATAAGGGTTTCTACACAGTCAAATAAGGCTATCATATTTTAGACACCAATAACAACCAATCTCAAGCAATATTTTGGAAAAAGGTCTAGAACTCTAACTGTATTCTCAAAGTTAATTTCTTCTTTTGGATCTTACTGCACAAAAAACTCCTTATAGCAGAAAACCTTATCAAGAGAGGAATATAAGGACCCTCAATATGCGCTTTATGAAATTCTTACTCAAAAAATTCCTCCCACCTTTTTCTTCAATGCAACTTCTCCATCCAAGGTTGGAAAAATATTATGAACGTTCTTTGCTCACATTTTTCTCCTCATGATGAGCCTTGGCAACTTATCGTCTCTTGGATTCCTCTTTTCCAAGGAGTGCTCTGGAAAAATCAGACTCTACAGAGAATTTGGAATACCATTCCCAAAAATATCTGTTGGCAGCTCTGGTTGGATAGGAACAGAACCATGTTTGAAGGAAAGAAACCAATCCCCAATCAAATAGTTTCAAAGGTAATATGTCACATACCCCAAATTTGCAAAAACAATTTATGTTTAAGAAGACATTATACTTTAATTTTATTGTAAATTTTGTAATTAAAGTGGGGTCAAGAATGATTGTATTTAATTATGCTGAATATTTTATTAATTAATAAATAAAAGATGAGACAAAAGCTTAAAAAGGCTGTTAAATAAGTGTCTACTGGAAACTAGGTGGAATAGACTGGGATGAGAGAAGATTGACACTTGGTAGCATCCTCAAACCACTTCTACATGTTGCAGGAGGCAAATTCCCTATTTTTGTGGTCATGTTCCCCAAGAAAGTGGAACAAGAGCAGGTGGCTCATTAAGTGAAAAACTGACCCAAAAATACCTAGGCATGCTTATAAACGACCCATCGAATTCATCAAGGGTTGTTCAATCTTTACTTGTGAAATTTATGAGTGAAATTTGTGCACAATATATTCAATGGAGGGGAAAGGCAAAAGTGTTAGAGTGTGAAAATGCTGATTTACTGAACTAGTGCAAGTGTTTCAGTTGAGTTCTTACTGTAGAAGGTAGAAGTATTACTACTGAATACTTTTGCAGAGTTACAGGGATTTTCCATCCCATCCTCTCACCTAGTGCTATCAACCTAGTGGACCAGTAGACAGGCTCGAGGGTCCTAAGCCTAGCAGCTAAGCTATCTTCAGGAATTGGTTGGGTGGAACGGGCTTCTTATTCCATTGTCTCCTCTACAAGTTCACAAGTTCCAAATGGTATTTTATTTATCTTATGCAAATATAAGTACGGAAATGATTATAGTTAAGGTAGAATTACTGTTATTTTTGATAAGTTGTTTTTCTGAAATATAGACAGTAAACCAGTTTTTTTTATTTCAAAGAGTTATTAATTTAGGTTATGGAATGAATGTCTAGGGTTAGATTTAAATTAATTAATTAATGCTTTACATGCCTGTATTTTTCCACTAGTCTTAAGACGAAGTACTCTAGTATGGCAGGTGTTTAGATAAACGAATTTACATCCCTTAACTTTAGAGTTCTTTCCAGTTTTATACTTTTGTTAAATGTTATTTTTTTGTAAATACTGTAAAGAATGTTAAATGAATTCTACTACACACTCTAGTAACTGTGTATAATATAATACTAATCCCTTTCTACAGGTATATATATATAATTATAATTCACTTCAGGTTAGTAAATATATATATTTATTTATAATCTACTATAGAGTAATATTTTTTTAAGTAAAGTAATTAAAGAAGGCAGTACCATAATACATCTTAAATTAATATACATCATAAATAAATTAAGTATGTATGCAGAACAGTCAAGACTGAAAGGGTTAAGATATGGTATACTTTTTACCCTAATCTAAACAAATTAAAATCTATTTTAAATGCAAATTTAAACAATTGAAATACAACTATAATACTATTCTACTATTTTTGAATTTCTGCAAACCCTAACTAATAGAATAAATCAGACTTTTTTGTTCTTTTAATAAGAATCGTTTTTAAGCAAACTTCAGGGTTACTTCACTCTCTGCCCTTTCTTGGCCTAAACCCTTTGGACAGTTTTCCTTTGACAAACATTGTTGTCATTTTTGACAGTAAAATTATGGTCTTACCATAATTAAATTAAATATAGAAGTATAAATAAAAGAAAACAAAAATAGTTCTGCTAATCTTAGAATGACCAAGGTAACCATAGTAATATTAGGGTTACAAGGTCAAGCTCTTTTTGAACCGAGAAGGTCTCTCTTAGTACATTATCTTGTAGTGCAGTATTTTATCCTTCAAAAACCCTAATTAACCATTTATGCAGGTATACAAACTAATTCTGGTAATAAAAGAAATTTTATCATTTTAGCACAGTATTTAATTATAACTCAAATATTTTAAAACAAAGTTTTAATTATAAAACTAAAGAAGAAAAACCTCAAGTTACATTACCACAGTTCCAAATTGGAACTTAAAAGCTTAAGAACAAAACCACCTTCTAGTTTACTAACTTAAAAACTATAAAAACATTTAAACCCTATCGTTTTCATTACAAATATATTTACAATAGTACAAGCCTCACAGATTCTCAATTTATCAAGTAACCCAAACACTTCACCATCCCAAACCCAACCAAACAAGTCATGACCATAACACTTCCCTTGTTATTTTAAATGCTTCTTCTACCATCACTAACAGACCCTACTCATCACAAAGAAGGGAACCTCAGGTTAAGCCGAGGCTTACCAAATCAAAGCGAGCAGTGGATGGCATCCCAAGCCGTAGCTGTCAAGCAAACCTTCCTTCCACTTTCGGTTGTAAACAAACAATGGGTTTAATGCTGTAGCTGTCAAGCAAAATCTAGATGAGTAATCTGGGAGCTGAACTAGTAGTATAAATCTTACCTGTAAAAGAACCTATAGAAAGAACACTAGTTGACTGCATTAGCTTCAATAAGATAAGTAAGCCATGGGCACAACCAAGATCCTCTTCAGTAAGACAAGAAGAACAATCTATTAAAATCTTACTTTTACTAGGAATTTAAACAGTTAATTTCGATACACTCCATCTCGGACTCAGTTAGATTGACTTTTCAATATTCTTCTTTTATATATTGTTAGTAATAAAAGCGTTGTATATATGTATTTTAGAAAATGAATTCATGCAGCATTTAGTTAATATATTGTAAAAATGTTATGTGTAGTGGTTAGTTGAAACTATTTAAGCAATGTTTTAACATTTAATGTCGCATGGAAAAAAATTTAATTTTCACGAATTTTTGGAGTGTTACAACCATGATATTAGAAAGGTTGGCTTCAAAAGGAATTGGTTACCCTTCCACAGAGGAGCTCACAGTCAAGGAATCAAAATGGTGCATGCTATTTCTCCCTCGGAGCTCCCCTCAATCCAAACTCCCCTAGGTCTTCCAACCCTGAGAAATCAGGAAAAATCCCAACGACTTTGTTCAATGGAGGAAAGAGCGGCAATCGCACTCACGTTTTTTTTATGGTGCCTCAAGAGGCAACCCTAGGGAGGCAAGTGCAGGAGGGGTCATATTTAACCTTGGAGGATAAATTATGAATACTTTTTCTTGGGGCCTCAGAACCAAGACAAACAACAAGGAAGAATGGTTGGCACTCCTACATGGCCTAGAAATGATAGATTGGAGATCCATCTCAAATATTCTCGTAATTGGGGACTCTCATCAATTTATCCTAAATAAGCACTTGATCTAGTTCATAGGATCCATCAATTGCAAAAAACGCTACGACAAGATATCCCACCTAACCCCCCCCCCCCCAACATCACCTATTATCACATTCTCAAATCAAATAATTCCCTCGTTGATAGCTATGCCAACAAGTGGGCCTCCCTACCTCAAGCTTCATTAGTTTATAATGAATTAGGGGTCTCCCACATATTCATCCCCTAATTATACCCCGTCTTTCTCTCACCCCTTCCCTCCATTGGTCAAGTCTCCTCATCTAGCGCACCCCTCCTCATTTAGCTTAGTGGTCACTCCTTTGACGTGTGATATCCTCTCCCGAAGTGCCTTAACTCCTCATACTTTTCCACGGTGGAGACAGCTTCTCATGCACCTACAAAATGGTTCCTCACCTCCGTTTGATCGCCTCTCCCCTCTCCCATTCACATTTGAAACCCACTATTGAAGGATCTGAACTATCTCCTGCAAATTCTCTGACTGATTACTTTGCATCCATTGTTGGAAGGTCCGATGTTAACCCCACCCCGCTCATCGATGAAGGACCAGTTTCTGACAACTTCTTGTACAACATCGAAGGTATTAATTTTGGAAGATTTGTGTCTTTTTTTGACATCCACTCATCTGCTACTCTATCAACAACTACGACCCTTGCTTCATAGTTATCGACCTCGATTCTCTATTCTCGGTTCACAATCCTTTCAATGGAAAACAAGGGCTTTGGTTTGGGGTACTCAACCCTCAAGGAAGTTTAGGAGGACCTCAAGATCCACATACACATGCTTTCAAATTTCGTTGGAGTTGGCATCAAGGACAATAGGGATATGGCCTATGACGTAAAACGCTTGGTTTCTGATGTGAGGTTTTTGTCCTACCAGACTAGCTGCCATGACTCCCGCATAGATGACCATGAGAGAGATCTCAAGGAGTTGATGGGAATGATAAATTTCATCAAGGAATACCTATAGAATATCGTCCAGATGAATCAACGCAGCCACTGTCAAGACAACTTTGGCGGAGCAGCTTAGCTAATGGACAAATTTTGAGTCACCCAGCCCGTGGGGTTTTCAGGAAAACCAAATTAGTTTCTTTAGCTCTGTCTATGTTTTTGGTATAGTTTTGAATCAATATTTTGTATGCATATACTCTTCTCTAGTAATAGTTTACAACATAAACTTTCATGTCAGCTTTAGATGGATTTCAACTTAGACAGTAGTTTATGTTGACCTTCTCTCTCAGCTTTCTTATGTCAGCTTCTTTTTTTCTATGTTATGGATGGCTGTGCACAACCCTTTTTTAACACACACACACACGCACACACATATATATTACGGTTTCTGTTAAAAAAAATCTTAGCAGTTTAGTTTAGTCCCTCCTTTTGTTATATCTAAACAAAATATTTTATTTAACCAAAAAAATAAAATAAATTATTAGATTTTTTTTCAAAAAAGGAAAGCACAAAAATATAACTAATTTTAATGCATGTTTTGTTTTTTAAAATACAAATAGTAGATTAAAATTAAGAGATTAGAATTGGGGGATGACTCATAAATGTCTCACTATCCCATAGCAACAATAGAAGTTATAAATATAGTGCACAATATGTTTATTTTGATAAACACTTCGAAGATCATCATAGGAACATAAAACAATGCCACTATAATGCATGGTGTAGATAGGAGCATGCGAAATTTAAAGGATCCATAATTTTGTTAAAGTGTAGAAACCCTGGCATAGTTCTTAAACTTGCAAACATAAAATGTTTGGGGATTTTTTGGTAAGAATATTCAAATTTATAAGGACTTTATATAGTTTTTGGGCAATTTTGGCAATTCTTAGAGCAACATGGATTTTTTGTGAATCACTTGTTTGAAAAAGAGAAATTTGCAAATCTTTTCTTTGGAAAAAAATTGAAAATAGCCTATGGGTAAAATTTAGCCCCTAAAAATTTCCTTGATAGAGTGTGCTTTCATAATTAGTGATGCAATCAGTTTTGCAAAAAGACTTGGTGATAGGACCTTTGTGCCCTAATGTGTGCATCAATGAATCAATTATCTCGATTTTTGTCCAAATTGTAGGCATGAAATAACTTAGAGACAACACTACAACATTACAAGAAATATAATGAATTATATTGTCAAGATATTTAGTGAGTGTAATATCTTAAATTTGTATAAATAAAAATCATATATGAGCCTTTGAAAAGTGATTGTGGACCAAAACAAAAAACAAAAAATAGAAAAAACCAATGCATGGTAAACCAAACAATAAGACACAAGGCTAAGAATCTCAAATTCTAGTGAAAATAAGTTGCAAAAATGGCACTTCAAAAACCCCTTATACTACTATATATGCATACAATTTTCATAAATATTATTACACGTAATTTTATGTTTAGGGTCAAAATTTTAAAAACTTGACATTATACCTCCAAAAAGAGTTATAAAATGAAATAAGGATTGAAACCACCCTTCCAGTCTTGGAGCCTGATCTAACACATTTTCTCCTTTGCTAAGTTAGGATGTCTAAGTACCCAAGTATTTTTCACCATCTTGAAAAAAACAAGTTGGTATATATCAAAGTGGTGTAACTTAGATTAATCATTGGAAAGTATTTAGAAATATGTAAAGAAAAGAATTCAAAGTTATACAACAAGTGCCATGTGGTGGCAATGTCCTCAACATTGCCACCAACTTTACAACCAGAGATTGTGACTAGCTTTATGACCACTTATGAGCAGTATTTTTTTATGTCTTCAACTCTTTTCATGGATTTTTCTTGAAATATTTTGGAAGAGTTCTTCTGTACTTCTCCCTGATTATCTTTGTTGTATGGCTTTTATTATAATCTGCATTAGAAAAAACCCCAAATTTCATTATTGGATTCTATTTTATTTTGCAATAATTTCAATGATGCTACTAAAATATGTGATGTATATTACCTAATTGTAAGGAGTAAGACTATTCATAGCATTAGAATGAGTCTTATTTTCCTCATTCTTGGTTTGTCTCTTCCTCATAAATAAACACCCACCACTGAAAATAGTGTCTTCTTATTTTGAAGTGATTCTATTCAAAAAGAAAATGAAATGTTACCACTGTGTAGACAAAGTGTGATCAATTAGACTTGATCTTTCTACCTTCTCAATCATGGCATAAGACTTGAGAATGAAACTATGGATAAGGTTTGAATTACTTCTCGATTAATATACCGTCACTTTCCAAAACTCAAATATTAATGAAAGGAAATATACAAAATGAATCAAATATTAATAAAACCTAAAACATGTAAAACTTACCAAAACTGAAATAAATTAATGGAAAAAGCAAATACCATAATGCATGAATTCTCTAAGAATTTTTGCTACTAGTAGATCTATTAGAAAAATATTCCTACAAACATGAATTATAGTTAACAATATTCTTTAATTTATACATTTCCACATGCCCTTGCAAGTTAATTTGACAATAAACTAGCAATTTTGTAGCACTGAGGATTTTCAATGGATCACTCGAGTGGCAAGAAAATTTCAACATTTATATATCTGGATTTTATTTTATTTTTTCAACCAATATTTATTTATCTTTCTATTGCTTGAAAAAAAAATTATTTTATTAATTAACATTCATTTCATATTATTTTATTGATCAACATTCATTTTTATAGGAGGATCCAATTTTCCATTCTCCTCTCCATGCTTCTTAGCCATGAATAAATATGCATTATGATTCTTTCATTATTTCTCATAACTCTATATAATTCAAAGAAAAAAAATAAAAAATAAAAATTGTTCTAGAAACATAGAGTTCAATGGAATGCATACACTATTAGTATTTAATAATTAAAATTGATGAATAACTAACATGTTTTATGTTTTAAAAAGATGAGAATAAATATAGTTCTAATCTAAGCTAGTAACAAAATAAATGTTGTAATTACATGAATGAATAATACTAATAATTAAAACTAATGAATAACTAACATGTTTTATCTTTTAAAACATGAGAATAAATATACTTACAATAATTCTAATCTGACGGTGACAAATTAAATGTTGTAATTAAATAAATGAATTTGGAATTTTGGTTTTGAACTTTCTCAATATTTATGAAGTAAATTTGGCATAGAGATCAATGTATTTCAATACTTTATACATCGAGAGTAGAAATGGATGGATCTTGATACGTCGGGGGGCAAATTTATGATGTTGATTAAAATAAGTTTTTCTGTTTATGTTTATGAAATAGAGGTGCCATTCGTTAAATCCATCTATAAAATGAAGCATTTTGTTTATTTAAGAAAGAAATTCAACATAATGATTTCATCTTTTTTTTCAAAGAACAAAATCCGATTCTCTGTTAACAAACCAAAATCAAAACAATACTAAAAATGAATTGGAACTAGGAAAAAATACCTTATTGTATAGAAATTAAGCTACAAGGAAAGAATTCAGATTCAATCATAGAAATAACCATCCACTTACAACAATAAATAAACCTAGAGTAACAAAATATAATGAGAGAGTAGCCAACCTTGTATCACACGAAAAATATTTTGATCATATACCTACAATGATATTATGCAGAGCACATATACGTAGTGGTTGCCTCAAACGATAGTAAATGGGTGGTGATTACTGGTTTGCACATTGTATAGAGGGAAGGAAAACCATCGATATTTCCATGAATGACGATGAAAACAACCACTTCCCAATTAGGTGTATGGTTGTTAAAGGTGAATACCTTACACGGGACAACAATGCAAGAAATAAGGGTGGATATGTTTATAGGGATTACAAACCAGGTGCAAGTGTGTATCAATTTACCAACTTAACCATTGGTACAAAACTCCAGGTATGAACAATTCCTAGCCGAAATTCATCAAAGGTACAATAATTCTTACTGAATATAGAGCACTAGAGACTAATGGATACAATCATTATAAGAGATGATCCCGAGGGCTTGGTTGTATGATAATAGGTGGGATCTAGCATGATGAGTTATGTTACATACTTTTAATTTTCTCATGTATGTTATTTATGAATATGTCAATTTTTTTTTCTTGATATGCCAAATTTTCGTTTATGTTGTTTATAAATATGGCAAAAGTTATCTTGTATGTCAAGTTTATGAATATGCCAATTTTTACATATGATCAATAAACCCTAAGATTATGAATGATCATATAAATATCAATAACATGATCATGTCAATATCAATCATATGATCATGACAGTATAAATGATATAAACATGTCAAGATCTCATCCACATGTTAAACATAACATTAGAATACATACATGTACCTCTTTAGCTCATACCTGTCAAAGTTGTTTGTAGGTTCTCTTACAGGACTAAAACAGTAATTTTTCAAGTACGTCATATTTTCAATGTTTTGTGTTGATCTATAAAACTATGATGATGGAAACAAGATGCCATAATGATCACTTTCATAGCCTCGTTGGAAGTCTATTGTCTCTCCTAGGGTTTCTGTTTTAAGGCTTGTATACTTTCCTTCTTGACAGCTAACCTCTTATACGATGTTAAATTTTTTATACTTGATCTAGATAATTTATTTATACCAATTATAACCATTAGTTCAAAGCATAAATTTAACCATCAAACATTTGCATAAATAATTTAACATGTAGGGTCTAGTTAAGATTAACAATGCACACGAGACACAACATTTTATCCCAGGAAACCCTCATGGGGAAGAAAACCTAACAACCTTTCTTAGAAGAATTATGTTTAGAAAACAAGTACAATGAAACCATGAACAAACCCAAAGCATCAAGGGTTTTACCACATGAAAAAAACTTAATGACACATGACAATAAGAGTACTTATCTCCATGAAGATGACCTCCAATACATAAGGATATCCAAGGATATCCTTCCCAACCAATAATACAAGGCACTTGCTCATGAGAAAACCATAACACACAAGCTCATGAGGAAACCCTAAAATAAGAGTTTCCTTCTCCTTTAAGTGAAACTCCAAGAATAAAAATAAAAGACATGAAGTGTCTTACAAATGAAGAACATGAATCTTATTTATACATTACTCTAACTTTACAAGTAGGGCTACACTTACATGTGGGAACACATAACTTAATTTTACATTTACATTAGACACAAATCATTTCACACCAACAAGGACCAAACTTGGAAAAAAAAAGACAGTGGGGATTTGGTTGGCATTTCCATATTGCCCCTACCCAAACACACTAACAGGAGTTGACGAAATTCAAAATTGCGGCTCTGTGACGTTTTTTGCACACTGGGCACAAGTCCACCAAGTGTACTTGAATAGTATCTGGAAGTGACATGCAACTCGCCATAGATGGATCCTCGGGCCTCCAATCGATGAACCATTGATTCCATTGGATTTTTGACGTGGGATTTTAGCTAGGGGAGACTCTCTCCCACCTTTCCATCACCCAGTGATCTCCGTATACGGTGGTTTCTGAAACTAGAGTTTCACCCAGTGGGGACAATGCATTTCACGCCAATGAGGGCCAATATTAAAAAAAATGGACGGTGGGGCTTCAGTTGTTGTTCCTATATTTCTGCTTCCCAAAAATGCTAGCAGGAGTTAGAAAAATTCAAAATTGTTGATTCGTGATGTTTTTTACGCACCGGGCACAAGTCGACCAAGTGTCCTTGAACAAGATCTAGAGGTGACTTGCAACTTGCCATAGATCGATGCTCAGATCTCCGATAGACAAAACATCAATTTCGTTGGATTTGTGACGTGGTATTTTATTTAGGGGAGTCTTTCCCATTCCTGGCCATTTTTCGATGACCTCTGTATACAATGGTTTCTGAAACTAGGATTTCTCTCAGTTGGGAACAATGCATTTCATGCCAATGATGGAAAAACTTGGAAAACCATGGACGGTGGGGTTGTGGTTGGCATTCCAATATTTTCCCTACCCTAACACACTAACAGGAGTTGACTAAATTCAAAATTGTTGCTTTGTGACGTTTTTGGGCACAGGGAACAAGTCCACCATGTGTCCCTGAATGGAATCTAGAGGTTACCTACAACTCTCCATAGATTTATGCTCGAGCCTCCGATCAATGAAACATTGATTTTTTTGGATTTGTGACATGGGAGTTTAGCTAGGGGGGCCTCTCTCCTTATTTTCCATTCCTCGGTGACCTCCGTATATGGTGGTTTCTTAAACTAGGGTTTTGCTCTATAGGGGACAATGTATTTCACTCCAACGAGGTCCAAACTTGGAAAACCATGGAGGTGATGCTGCAGTTGGTGTTTCCATATTTCCACTGTCCAAACATGTTAGAAGGAGTTGACATATTTCAAAATTTATTCTCTATGATGTTTTTTGAGCATCGGGCACGAGTCCACCAAGTGTCCTTGAACAAAATCTATAGGTGACCTACAACTCATCATAGATCAATGCTTGGGCATCTGATCGACAAACTGTTTATTCTGTTGGATTCGTGACATGGGATTTTAGCTAGGGGGGCCTCTCTCCCATCAATCCATTTCCTGGTGACCTACGTATATGGTGGTTTTTGAAACTAGAGTTTCACTTTGTAGGGGACAATTCATTTCATGCCAACAAGGGCTGAAATTGGAAAAACATGGATCATGGGGCTGCAGTTGGAGTTTCCATATTTCACCTACCCAAACATGCTAGTAGGAGTTGACAGAATTCAAAATTTCTTCTCCATGACGTTTTTTGCGCATCGGGAACAAGTCCACCAAGTGTCCCTGATCGTAATCTATAAGTGAACTGCAACTCACCATAGATCAATTCTTGGGCCTATGATCGATGAACCATCAATTTCATTGGATTTGTGATGTGGGATTTTAGCTAGGGGGCCTCTCTCCCTCTTGTCCATTTCCCGCTGAATTCTGTATTTGGTCGTTTCTGAAACTAAGGTTTTGATTAGTAGGGTACAATGCATTTCACGCCAATGAGGACCAAAATTGGAAAACCATGAATGGTGGGGCTATGGTTGGAATTTCCATATTTCCCTAGCCCAAATAGGCTAGCAGTGTTGATGTATTTGTAACTTTGGAATGTATTCACTTGTATATCTAATCTATTGCACCCCAATGTTTATTCTGGGAAGTATTTGTAATGTAATTGAGTCATGTCATGCCCTGACGTTCCGATTGGGAGATTCAATAATGTAAAAAAGTCATGTAAAGTCATAGAGGGTAACCCTTCCTATTCATCAAGGGTTAAAGTCCCCGCAGTTGTGGGGCCCTAGGGTTATTAGACTCTCCTAGAAAAGTTGGCCCTAGTGAGTTATTGTCAAGTCAGGAATTAGTATAAATAGAGAGTGATCCTCTCTATTTATCACACATTCACTCACACTCAGTTGTAGCACATAACTGAGAGAGAAGAAGAAGTTGGGACAAGAGAGACAGAGACTACTACTATCGAGAGATCATCTTATTGTTCTGGGTTTTACTTTTGGTGCCGATTCTATATCCGAGGAAGTTGGGGGGTTTTCTCCTTTATGGTTTCCCCAAGGAAAATCTTTGTGTCTATTGTCTCTTGTTATTCTCTCAGTTAAATATCCTAAGATAATCCTAGCTTGAATGATAAAAATCTAACATGGTATCAGAGCTAACCTGAGAAGAAGACACTATGCAGCTGCGGAAACTAGTGCTTCCTACTTTTTGGATCTCTGTCCACAAATTTTCAGCAAAATAAGGTTGGGTTGACTCTCCTCTCTAGGGCACATCTTTCTATCAAAATAAAATCTGATTCTGAGTATTTTTCAATTTTTGACCCGACACTACTGTCAAAAATTAGGGATTTCCACAGAAGTGGAATTGTTGAGTGATCCTAGGCCTGGATTGATCTCCCCCTCAAAATCAAAGTTTAGAGATCAAGATCAATGTTTTTGGTTGGGCAGAACAGTAGGAAAGTTAAACCCTAATCTGCTCTTGAACCAGCTCTGCAGAAACTCAGCTCGAGATCCAGTTTTGACATCTTAATTTGGTAAGATCTAAATATTTTGTATTTCCATTTGAGGTTCTCAGTTAATATTTCTCATCATACCAAGCTTGATGAAAAGATTGAGGGATCTAATAACTTTCGAGCCTGGAAGTATAGGATCTCCTTGGTCGTGGAAGAAAATGAGTTGGACTCTTACATCAATGAAGAGGTTCCAGTTCTAGAGGGAGATGAGGCTAAGGCCTTACACAAAAATAAATTGGTCATGGCTAAGACGATTATTTTTTATTCAATCAAGGATCACCTCATACCACAGGTGTCCTTCCTAAATACACTTAAAGCTACGTTTGATTCCCTAAACAAACTATTTGAAGGGAAGAACATAAATCAGAATATGACTCTAAGAAACCAATTGAATAATGTAAAGATCCAGAATATAGAAACCATCTAGTCTTACTTTACAAGAGTCTCTTAGATCAAGGAACAACTTGAAGCAGTAGATGAAGAAGTAGACAATGCAGAAATTGTGATGACAACCTTGAATGACCTCCCTAGATCATGGGACTCCTTTATTCAATGGATATGTGCTAAAAAGAAGCTAGTCAAATTCAGTAGATTGTGGGAGGAATTCGCACAAGAATAATCTTGGATAGTAGCTCGAGAAGAAAATATGGGAAGTGAAGATCAAGCTACAATACACTCCAAGAAAAGCAGAAGAGGCTTTCATCACTCAAAAGGTAAGCACTTCCACCAGAAAGATAACCCTAGAATATATAACAAAGATTTATCTAAATTTACATGCTATACATATGATGAAAGAGGACACTTTTCCAAAGATTGTCCTAGAAACAAAAATAGTTCTCACAAGAAGAATGGAAACAAGAGAAGAAATCATGCTCATGCTGCAGAAGATGATGAACCTTCCACAAAGAGAATCAAACAATAAAGTTATGATTCTTCAAGTGATGAAGAATATGTTTTGATTTCCGCTCTCACGGGAAACATCACACATGGAAGCAATGATTGGATTATAGATAGTGGGGATTCCAAACATATGACAGGATTCAAAGAATCCTTTATGAAACTATCAGAACATGAATCACCCCACAAGGTGAAACTTGGATATGACTACTAGTATCTAATAAAAGGTAGTGGGGAATCCTCCTATAAGCTAGTCTCTGGAAAGTCTATGAAGATGAAAAATGTCTTGTTTGTACCAGGACTAAAGAATAGCCTGCTCTCCATATCTACATTGGATGCAAAAGGCATGAGGGTTGAATTTGTAGATGGCCAAGTTCTTATGTGGCCAAAGGGAAAGACTATTGATGATGTAGTAGTGATTGGGGAACAAGAAGGAGGTCTATACAAATTGAAGGGCCAACAAGAACAAGATTTGGTTCATGACTCAGTAGAACCAAATGAACTTTGGCATAGAAGTCTTGCACATGTGCACTACAGAGCACTACCACTTGCAAGCAAAGCTGTTGAATTTCTTCTAGAAATTCAGACAAAACATGATGGTGTCTACAAAGGATGTGCAAAAGGAAAGAACACAAAGAAGACATTTCCAAGTAGCAAGAGCAAGGCAAAAGGAATCTTGGAAATAATCCACTCCTATGTATGCGGTCCGATGTCATCCAGTTCATTAAGCGGGTATGTATACTATGTTTCTTTCATTGATGATTTTTCTAGGAAGACATGGATATACTTCTTAAAGAACAAAGATGAAGTATTCAACAAGTTCAAAGAATTAAAATCCTTGATTGAGAACCACATAGAAAAGAAGATCAAGACCTTTCAATCAGATAATGGTGAAGAATTTAGATCAAATGAATTCAAATAATTATGCAAAGATTCAGGGATTAAGAGGGAGTTAACCACTCTATATAATCCAAAACAGAATGGAGTTCCATAAAGGAAGAATAGAACGATCATGGAAGCTGCAATGGCCATGCTTCATGATCAAGATCTTCCCATGCATCTATGGGAAAAAGTTTCCAAAATAGCGGTGTATGTACAGAACCGTACTCCACATAGAGTACTTGAGAACAAGACACCTGAAGAAGTATTTTCCGGCAAGAAGCTAGAAGTTAGCCATTTCAGAATATTCGGCTATCTAGTATACATACACATTCCAAAAGAAAAGAGGACAAAGTTAGAGACTTCTGGAAAGAAGGTTATATTTGTGGGATACAGTGAAATATTGAAAGGTTACAGAATATACTTCCCAGGATTCAAGAAGATCGACATAAGCAGAGACGTAACATTTGACGAAGATTCATATTACAACAAATCTAGAAAGAGACCAGTTGAAGACTCTGAAGAAACAGAAGCACCCAAAATTCAAGATAAAACTATGAATGATACAAATCAAGATGAATACCAAGAAGTAGAAGAACCATAGGAACCTATAGATCCACTTTAGGAAAATAATTATCACAACAGGAAACTTGCATGGGTACGAGAGGCTATCCAAGGCGCAGAAAGATATGGGGCTCCAGAAGAAACAAACAGAGAAAGAAAGAGAACTAGGTCATGCTCTGGTTATGTGGCCCTGCTATGTGACATTATTGATAAAGAACCTTCCAACTATGAAGAAGTGGTAGAGAAGAGAGAATGGAAGGATGCTATGATTGAGGAGTACCATTCGATCATGAATAATGATGCCTGGGATGTTGTCCCTAGACCAGAGGGGAAGTTTATTGTGACTTCCAAATGGATCTAGAAGATCAAGCATGATGCAGATGGTAGCATAGAGAAATATAAAGAAATATTTGTGGCTCATGGCTTCTCCTAGAAAGAAGGAATAGATTATGAAGAAACTTTTGCACATGTAGCCAGATACACTTCCATCAGATCAATACTTCTCTGGCTGCAGTGATGAAATGGAAGATACACTAGATGGATGTCAAGAATGCTTTCTTGAATGGTGTAGTGGAAGAGGAAGTGTATGTGGAGAAGCCACTTGCTTTTGAGACACATGATAGGGAGACTCATGTGTATAAATTGAAGAAATCCCTATACGGTTTGAAACAGGCACCCAGAACATGGTACGACAGAATTGAAAGCTTCCTATCTAGTTTGGGATTTACCAAGAGTAAAGTAGATTCCAACCTTTAATACAAGGTTGAAGAAGGGAACCCAATGATACTCCTGTTGTATGTAGATGATCTATTTGTAACAGGTATGGATGGGTTGATTGCTGACACAGAGAGGAAGCTTGTTGTCAAGTTGGAAATGAAGGACTTGGGTATGATGCACTATTTTCTAGGCATGGAGGTGTGGAAAAATGCAGATGGAATTTCCCCGGGACAAGGGAAGTATGCAGTAAAGATCCTGAAGAGGTTCAGGATGCTAGACTACAAGGCCATGACCACACCTATGGCATCGAACCTGAAGCTATTAAGTGATGCTTCATTAGAAGCGGTTGAATCTATGATGTATTGTCAAATTATTAGGTCCTTGATGTACCTGCCGAATACAGGACCAGATGTTTGCTTTGCTGTGAACACATTGAGCCAGTTCCTAACGGATTCAAGACATGTTCACTTGATTGCTGCAAAGCATATTCTAAGGTACCTAAAGGGTATAGTTGATTATGGGCTCAAGGATAAGGATGATCAAAAGATTAACCTGGAAGGTTATGTTGATTCATATTGGGCAGGTAGTGCCATCGATAGAAAGAGCACTTCAGGGTGCTGCTTCAGTATGGGATTACGTGTGTTCTCTTGGTTTAGCAGGAAAAAATATTGTGTGGCACTGAATACAGCTGAAGCAGAGTATGTCACAGCTTTTTCAGCTAGTAGTGAGGCAGTACAGCTGAGGAAGCTACTGTATGATTTATTTGATCTCTAGTTGGATGCTACTTGTATATACTGTGACAACTAGAGTTGTGTGAAGTTTTATGAGAACCCGGTTTTCCATGACAAGTCGAAGCATATCGAGATCAAGTATCACTATATCAAGGATATGGTGCAGAGAGGAGCAGTGAAGCTCCAGTATGTTGCGATGGATGAATAGATAGCTGATGTGTTGACCAAGCCATTGGCCAGAGTGAAGTTTGAGTACTCTAGGGAGAAGCTTGGTGTTCTCCAGATCGAGGATCCATCCAAGGGGAGGTAATGATTCCGAGATCCATTTTGATGTGACTTTGGGATGTGTTCCCACATGATCAAATGTAAGTGCAGAGCCATTTTGATGTGACTGTGGGATGTGTTCCCACATGATCAGATGTAAGTGCAGAGCCATTCTGATGTGACTATGGGATGTGTTCCCACATGATTAGATGTAAGTGCAGACCCTTTCTAGAATGGATACGAGATGTGTTCCCCACATGGCTAGATATAAGTGCTGATCCCTTCTAGCATGGATGCGGGATGCGTTCCCCACATGGCTAGATATAAGTGTTGAGCCTTTCTAACATGGTTCTTCGATGTGTTCCTTCCATATTCATATATAAGTGTTGAGCCTTTCTGACATGGTTCTTGGATGTGTTCCTCCCATGGTCAGATATAAGTGTGATCCTTTTTGATATGGTTCTTGGATGTGTTCCTCCCATGGTCGGATGTGAGTGTTGAGCCTTTTCGATATGGTTCTTGGATGTGTTCCTCCCATGATTGGATCTGAGTGTTGGGTATTTCTAACATGGTTGTTGGATCTGTTCCTTCCATGGTCATATGTGAGTGCCAGGCGTGCCTTTTTGACATGTTTGCTGGATTTTTTCCTCCCATTGTTAGATGTAAGTGTTGGGAGGTCTGTTCTGACTAAGGGTCAGATATAAGCGCTGAAGAAGACCTACATGGAGGCTAGGCCTACAACTAGCATGAAAAAGGGTTGGCTCTGTAGAACTTCCTATGATGAGAAGAATTGAGAGATAGCACCAGTGATGATCCAGATCCATTAATAAAGATGACTTGAAGATGAATATGACTTGAAGATTAAGGTGACTTGAAGATGCAGATGAATTGAAGATGAAGAGAACTTGATGATGATTCAAATGATATAGAGAAGAAGACCCGCACTGATAAATTGTGTCGAGATAATACCTTCCTAGTTAAGAGGGAGTGTTGATGTATTTGTAAATTCATAATGTATTCACTTGTATATTTTAAGTATTGTACCCCGATGTTTATTCCAGGAAGTATCTATAATGTACTTGAGTCATGTCATGCTTTGATGTTCCTATCGGGAGATTCAATAATGTAAACAAGTCATGTAAATTCATAAAGGGTAACCCTTCCTATTGATCAAGGGTTAAAGTCCCCATAGTTGTGGGGCCCTAGGGTTATTAGACTCTCCTAGAGAAGTCGGCCCTAGTGAGTTATTGTCAAGTAGGGAATTAGTATAAATAGAGAGTGAGCCTCTATATTTATCAGACATTCATTCACACTCAGTTGTAGTGCATAACTAAGAGAGAAGAAGAAGCTGGGACAAGAAAGAGAGACTACTGCTGTCAGGAGATCATCTTACTATTTTGGGTTTTACTTTTGGTGTTGATTCTATCTCTGAGAAGTTGTGGGGTTTTCTCCTTTATGGTTTCCTTGAGGAAAATATTTGTGTCTATTGTCTCTTGTGTTTGATTGTTGTGCTTTTTATTGTCTTAGTTAAACATCCTAAGATATTTCTAGCTTGAATGATAAAAATATAACAAGCAGGAGTTGATGGAATTCAAAAGTTTTGCTCTGTAACATTTTGTGTACCCGGAACAAGTCCACCAAGTGTCCTTGAACGGAATCTAGAGGTGAATGGTAACTCGTCATAGATCGATGCTTGATACTTTGATCGACAAACCGTCAATTCCATTGGATTCATGATGTGGGATTTTATCCAGGAGGCCTCTCTCTGTAATGTCACCATTGAAATAAGTATATAGCAAGACAATTCCATCAACCCTACTAGTTACCTAGGTTGGATGGATACATTTGGAATTTTAATAATGGAGATAATAAATTATGTTCACACATTAGAATGGAATAAATATTTAATACTAGATCTTATTAAATAAATTCAAGAGAAAATTGAAGTGGCAATGGAGCATTAAGACACATGGAGACTAGGGGACACACACAAGGTGGAATTTCTGTGCCACATGGAATCCTCCTCTTGCAATTTTGAATCCACGAGAAGCCTAAATGTTCTTGGATGATTTAGAAGGATAATACACTTGGAAATATGCCTCATAGATCAAATTTGGAAGGCAATGTAACTTACATGCGAGAGGAAGAGTCATTTTGGAGCCAGTGAGACACTTTGACTAGATTCCCTAGCTCTATGATAACAATGATGAATATGCTATGATGCCTATGACAAAAATAAAATCTGAATGATTACATATGACATATCTAACATGTCAGGTAAAAATAGAGCATCCAATAGGATTCTCATGTGATTTGGGTAAGCTCAATGGGCTTCTACTTGAATTGGGGGAAGATGGAAGGCTAGGAAAGGGAGTACACATGGAAAATCATGAGCACACACCCTAATTTGAATTGGATTGAGTTTATGGATGGATTGGTAACCTTAGAAGGCTAATGATGTTTATAAAATATAGGAATCAACCAAGAGAATATATTTTGATCATTTGAGAAATTTGCATTCATGAGTTGAGAGAGCCAGTGGATGGCTAGTTCTTTCCTTAGCCAATTTCGAGGGTGAAAGATTCCCGTCCAAGTTGGTCTTTGGAGAGGGCACTCAGGTATTTTATGGATATTTAATGTATTTTTATTTTTATGTGTAAGCTACAAGGAATATCATGGTTCCTTCTATTGCAACACTTTCTCTCAACCATTTCCAATTTTTTTGGCATATTCTTGCTCATGGAGGGATTGCGCTTTGGGTGAGCTATTGTAATATTTGGGAGAGTTTATCTTGGTATATTTATGATTTTAATAAGTTAAATATGATATTTTATTCATTCTAATAAATTATCATATCTAAATACCCAAGAGTTGTATGTCAAAATGACTATTAATGAGCAAACAATTACCATTTCCCCGCTATATTGATGTATGCCATGGTAATGATGATTATTTTGAATTGAATAATGTATATATGATATATTTATGATGAATGGATGTTAATTCATTTTTATTATAAGTTTCATGTTAATAACGTAAGCATTTGAATCCATTTTACTCAATTTAAATTAATTTGGAGAATATTTGGTGCCTTTTCCCCAAGGGTCGAATTAGTGATTTTGTAGTTGTTTGTGAGAGGGTCATAACATCTTGTATAAAATAAATAATGATGCATACGAGACCTTAAAAATGTCCCTTAAACATCCTCTTCAATTTTTCATAAATTCGAATGGGTTTGGGAGCATTTGAGTAGCCATTTTAAGTATTTACCCAGAGGGAATTGGAACCCCAATTTGCTAGTAAAGACTCCTACTTTGGCCAGAATATTAAATAAGTTTGTAGAAGTAATTGGAGGGTCATAAATTATACATGGAAATGAAATTCCATTCTTAATATCATTCATACACCTTCCCAGAGTATTTGGGAGCATTTGTGCCAATTTGGAGATCTAGATATCAAAACTAGTCAAAGGTCGAATTAGGGAAAAAAATGAAAAATTGGTCATTGCAATAAAAATTAGAAAAATGAACATTACAAGTGGTATCATAGCATGGTATTGGAATCTTTTGGTCTTAAAAAGTATTCAAATCAATAATCAACCACCCTTAGAACCTGAAGTTTAAGGTGTTTTTTTTTAAGAAGAAGAAGTAGAAGAAGAAGAGGTACATTCTACTGAAACTATGACTAACGAGGGGTATGGAATCCAGAATGAAAAGAATAAGGAGGAATATATTAAAATCATGAAACCTCTATTTTATTAAATAACCAATAACATGAACCAACATCTTATGAAATGATTCCAATTGTTGATTAGCCAATTTGAAAGCAAAGGAGTAATAGGAGATAGCAGTAGTTCACAATCATGAGAAAAGAAGACAATGGGTGAGCATATTTTGTCAAGAACAGGACCCCATAATAGACCCCATGAATTTCAGAGCACTTCAATTCCTACTACACCTAAATATATTATGCCCAAATAAGAGCCTATGATTCAACTTGAACTTGCTACAACGGAAAAAGAATGGGATAAATTGGATGAAGATTGTAAGAAAAGTGTACCATTTGATCAATACTTTCTTGTTGCAAACAAACTCAAAAAGAAGGAAAATAACGAGTCTCTACATCAAAAGAAAGAATTAAATTGTGCAATTGGAAAATTTCCACTCTTTACTTTTGATGGTTCCTCTCAAATTTCTGCTAACACTTGGGTGCAAAAATTAGATGTGTATTTTCAAGTGAATCCAATGGTGGAAGAAGATGCCTTAAAAATGGGCATCTTGCACTTGGAAGGAGATACCAATGAATGGTGGTTCCATGGCCTAAAAAATTTGGTTGATGATTAGGTTAAAACATATGGATATTTTATTGACAGGGTACTAGAGATATTTGAGAAACACGATCCAGAATTGTCTTTCAAAGAACTAGCCCAATTGAAGCAAGTTAGGACCCCTATTGATTATATGATGGAATTTGAAAAATTATTAGTCAGGGTGGATGATGTGTCGATGGGAAGGTTAGTATTGATGTTCACTGAAGGTTTTTATAAACTCTTAAAAGGTTTGGTCAAATCCCACAATCCCACTACATTAAAAGATGCAATGAGCTTGACTAGAGATCTCCAAAATGTACTTCCTAGAACAAGATTTCCTCCCAAGCCTAACTCCGAATTTGAAAAGAAATATTGGAAAAAATATGCACCTGATAAGAAGCCTTGGAAAATAGATTCATTTGAAAATAATAATAAAGAAATACTAAACAAATATGAACTTTGAAGATTTTTTTTTTTCTTCACACGCTTTCAACCATCGACACCGGGGCATAAATGTACTAAGGGAAATGATCAATACATAGAAGTATTTTCTGATAATGATGGGTATGAAGGGGATATGCAGGAAGGAGGAAACATTTCATATCAATAGGAGGAATATGAGACAATAGTTGAAGAATAAATACAATAATAAAACCATCCTTCACTGAAAAAATCAATAATGGAAATAGTTTCAGCAGTGCTTCTCTATCACATTATTCAATGCAAGGGTGTGGTACTAGGACAAAGAGATTCAGTTTTGGTAGATGGAGGAGCCACACATAACTTCATTGATGTAGAGATGGTGGAGAAAAGGAATATACCAATGGAACCATTTGATTGATTCACAGTTGTCATTCCTGGTCACAACACAATGCAGTGTAAAACATGGGTTCCAAAGCTGCAGGTCACCATAGGTAACTATACTTTGTTGATAGTTTTTATGTGGTTGATTTTGCTGATACTAATGTGGTTTTTGGAGTGCAATGAATGTATTCTATAGGGAAACATACAGTAAATTATCAAATTCCTGAGATTAAATTTCAAGATTCGAAAGGTGTACTTAGGGTTGTAAGAGGGAAGCACACTTACGCAAATCAAGTAGTGACTTGCAATAGTATGAGCTCTATATTGAGGCATGGGGACATAGAATGGGCAGCTGAATGTCATATCACATCTCCCAAGACAAACATAAATGTTTTTGAACACCTAAAGGAGGGTGAGAAACTTTTGCAAAAGTATGAAAAACTTTTTAGAGGTCTTCCACATGGTAGAACAAGTGATAGGGGGGTTGAGCACAACATTGTTTTGGAGGAGGGTACTTCACCCATTCAAATAACACCTTATATAAACCCCAAGAAATTTAGATATCATATTTAGAATTCCAGCCAATAAATCTTAGAGTTGGGACTTATTAGATCAATCTCTAGTACACAAATTTTGCAAGAAACACATGATTTCCCACTTGCTGGCCATCTGTGGATCTTCAAAACTTATAGGAAATTGAGGAAAATATTATTTTGGAAGGGGATGAAGGAACATGTTCAGAAATATGTGAATTAATGTAATGCATGTCAGCAAAAAAAATCAGAACTTACATTCCCAGCTGGTTTATTGCAACCATTTCCCATTCCAGAGCAAAAATGGGGCAGTATCTTAATGGATTTCATCACCGATTTTCCCAAATATTTGGGTAAAGATTGCATATATGTGATAGTGGATAGATTGAAAAATTTTGCTCATTTATTTGCTGTTACATCATTTTTATTTCTGCATAATTGGCTGATATTTTTTTCAAACAAATCTTTAGATTGCATGGGCTCCCCAAGAGCATTGTAAGTGATAAAGATAGTAGATTCATGGGTGCATTCTGGCAAGAAATTTTTAGATTGGTGGGAAATCAGTTGAATGCAAGTAAAATATATCATCCAAAAAGTTATGGAAAAATATATAGGGTGAATCAATGGTTGGAAGGGTACATAAGAAACTATGTGGGAAAGTAGCAAAAATCATGGGAAAAATTGCTACACTTGGGTGAGTTTTTCTACAACACCACTTTTTATATGTCAATAGGGATGTATCCTTTCAAGGAATTATATAGTTATGATGCACTTACCTTTGTTGAGATGACCTTTGGTGATAATAGAGCTGCAAAAGCTAAATAATGGGTGGAAGAAAGCCAAGAAATTTTAAAACTTTTGAAAGACAATTTGCATGTTGCCCAAAATCAACAAAAACAATATCTCGATAGACATACAGAAGAAAGGTCCTTTCAGATTAATGATTTAGTATATTTGAGGTTGCAGCATCCAAATCTGAAATTTATTGAGGAGAATCAATATTGCATGGAGAGGAATGTAATGTTCCCATTAAAATAAGTACATAGTAGGATAATTCCATCAATCCTACTAGTTCCCTAGGTTGGATGGATACATTTGGAATTTTAATAAGGGAGATAATAATTGATGTTCAGACATTAGAATGGAATAAATATTTAATAATGGATCTTATTAAATAAATACAAGAGAAAATTGAAGTGGCAATGGAGCATGAAGACACATGGAGACTAGGGGGGCCACACACGCTAGAATTTATGTGCCACATGACATCCTCCTCTTGCAATTTTGAATCCATGGGGGTCTTAGAATCCTCATAGAATGGGATAGATAATTCATGTATTATTTTTCAAATTTCAATTTCTATACTTCTTGACTAATCGTCCTCATGGACAAGGAATAATCATGTTTATGTAGATGCTCTATAATTGTTTCTTTTTCATTCCATTTCATCTGGTCACCATGCAACTTTATTTATTCTTCCAGTTCCCCATCGTTGCTTGAAGTTGCACTACCATTCCTTCCAAGTCCCTTATTTGGGCTTCATTCGAGGGGGTATCTTCATGCACCTTTTGATTCTCTATTTCTTCTTCTTCAAAACCCTCCTCATATTCTATACCTTTTAGCTGCATGCTATCCTCTGTCCCTTCATCACTAAGTGTCTCCCTAAAATATTTCCCTTGTTCACCTTCCAATAAGGTATCCATCTTATGTTCCCCTGTCGTTTGTAATTGTTCTTATAGGGCCACCATTTCTTCTGCTTGCTTCTGGTAAGAACTTTTCAATTCTCAGTAATCTTTCCTTAGCTTACCAGATGTTCTTCGATATTTGTAAAATAGAAAATGATGAAGATTTTTCGTCCCATTGCCTCACATCCCCTTGAAACTAGTCGTCCATTGTTTTCCTTCCTTTTGTCATTCTTATACATTTTGCAACCCGAATTGATTTTCCTGATATCCGCTGGTGCTTTATGGAATGGTAAATGCTTCCTGTCCTTCATCAAATTCATTGCTTTGGCTAATCAATTTTTCTTGGTCTTGTCTCTCTTTTCGATCCCTTGATCTCATCTAGGTATGGGGTCCTTCTATCGAACTGGTTGGGGTTTCATCTTGCAAGATTGTCTTATTTCCTGTATAGTCTAATTTATTCCTTGGGGTTTCTGGAGTATTTTCCAACGTTTTCCTTTTCTTCCTCCCATCTACCTGGTGCTTGAGGATATTTCCACGAATGATTCCCATGTCTAGTTCTGATTCTGTAGAGAATATTCCACCAAAAACCTAATCAAACCATGATATGCCAGACTAGTGTCTAGATTCTTACTACCCTTAACCATTCTGCTCATCAACTCTAAGGATTTCAATAGAAAATACAACATATTGATATATTTCGGATGCCTTAGATGGTTCATAATTTTAAAGTGATAAGAAAATACTAGAATAAACCAACCTTCACATGTAATAAATTTGCACACGTAAAGCACCACCTCACCCCATGGAATTGGAAATGAATTTTGTCTTGTCCCCTTTTCTGTTCCTTGCACTAGTTCACTAGGCTCCAAAAATGCGTCTATAAGAGGATTTGTTGGCACACGTCTCTCAAAACATCTTTCGGCCATCTATGGTAATCCAAAGAATCTTGCAATTGTTAGCTTATCCACTTGAATTTTCAGTCCTCGTACCTCTGAAACTCCATTGTCATATGTGAGCGCGAGCTCCATTGCAATCGCTACATCTCCCTTCTTCATTTTATCAAAATAATCTAGACACCCTTCCTATTGAAAAATTGTTTTCACTTCTCTCTATCCATATACCATATATGTATTCTCATGTTCACTATGAATTTCTCCCCTCATTTTGCTTTGTTATTTTTTTCCCTTCAGATTTTCCTATCGACTCTCCAAAGAAAAAAATGGGTTTGGATTATTAGAAGAAGGGTTCATGCTATTGCAAGGTGGAATCATGGTGTTATTAGTATAGGCCTAGATAAAAGTTTGTGGGTAGTGGAGTTAATACCAACCGGGATTAGTAAGTTTCCTCTGGTATAACAATGGATACTATAGTTTAGAGGCACCTCTAAAGTCTCTCCCCCCCCAACCAAATTGACACATGAACCTATGTGGTACTAACAGCTCAATAAATAATTATCCATCTTCCTGTACTTATCAAAAGAGGATGAAGAATGGTTACATACCTGCCTTACCTAAGAAGAGATGGATGGAGTTCGACGAGTGATTGATTGCAGTGGTGTGAAGAAGGATAGATGGTTCTCCACTCTTTGAGCTGATGGATGTGATAAGCTGACATCATTTTCCTTTTTTTTTGACGAGTTGAACTGATTTCCTGGGATAGAGTACTATCGAGTGAAACTGATGTGACCCAAGTTGGTTGCTGAAATTGAATCCACGATATTGCGGATCAATGTTGTGTGATTCCTCTCCTCCACATGTTGGAGACATCAATGATGTTGGGCCTGTACTGCTAAGAAAGGTGCTGCCATGTGGATGAGGGTCATATGTGACACTAAGAGTAACCGAAAGTGTGATCATTCAAGTGCTGGACTATGTCAGACTAGGAGCCGATAACATTGTGTGAAATGGTTCTGTGGTGTTGCAGAAAGGTATGGGAAGTGGAACTGAAAAAGATTCTATAACATTACAGAGAAGTATGTGGAGTGGATAAGAGGCTCTGTAATGGAATGGAACATGTTCTGCAATGGGAAGGAAAGGCATTCTATAATAAAATAGAAAAGGTTCTGCAGTGGAACGAAAAAATGTTCTGCAATAAAACAGAAAAAGTTTTGCTATCGAATGGAAAATGTCAGAAGTGGGTATGTAATGAAATGGAAATGGTTTACGTAGTGTTGCAGATAAAATAGTAGATGAAATCTATGTAATATAGTCTGCAAGGTGTTTCTATCCAAGCTAGCAAGGACATCAATGAGAAAGTGATACTAGGGAAAGGGATGGAATGAAAAGAAAATGAATGGGATGTGAAAAATGTATGAATAAGAAGAATGAATTGTTGTAGAATGACCTTGCAAAGAATTCAAAGATAGGTTTATTAGTATCAAAAATAAAAATTTCCTATTTTTTCTTTTTTTATTCTTCAGAGGTCAAGATACTGATCTCGAAGAATTTGGTACACCAACATGCAACATTATTGCAAATGAATGCCTCTTTGGACAATGGTTTCTTATATGGTCTTAGTCTATAACCATTGGCCATAACAAGAATGGCTTCACCATCAATGATTTTGAGTCGTACTGTACCATTATCATAAACTGTTTCGATTTCATATGGTCCCAGCCATTGAGTGTGAAGTTTCCCTTTGAAGTTTTTTGAATATGGAGTCGTAAAGAAGAGCCCAGTCACCTTCTGGAAAATACTTAGTTTTGATGAATTGATCGTGCAACTTGGTACGTTGTTGTTGCACAATGGTTGTACATTCTATGGAAACCAATCGTAATTCATCAAGCTCATTAAACTACTACAGGAGACTATGTTGGGCTTGAGATAAATCCATGCCTAATTGAAATGTAGTTCTTAATGTTTTAATCTCAACTTCTATTGGTAGGGTGACTTGTTTTCCATAAACTAGCTGATAGGAGATTAGACTTGTGGTACTTCTCCATGCTATTATATAAGCCCATAAAGCTTCAGGTAGCCTAGCATTCTAGCCCCCTTGATGAAGCTGAATAGTCTTTGTGAGCATGGATTCCAGAATTCTATTTGTACGATCAACTTGCTCGTTAGCTTGAGGGTGATATGGTGAAGTTACTATGTGCTTGATATGGTACAGTGTTGTAAGAGCTTTAATGAGTTTAGATGTGAATTTCGATCGTCCATTAGTAAAGATCTCCCTCAGAAATCCAAACCTTGTGAAAATATATGCATATAGGAAATTTGAAACTACCTGCTCCATTTCCCATGGGAGTGCCTTCGCCTCAACCCATTTAGTCACATAATATGTACATACTAGGGTATATGATTTCTGCCTAGATTTAGGTTTGATAGTGCCAACACAATATAATTCCCATTTCTCAAATAGTTTGACCACAAGCTGAGTCTGAAGGGGCATTTTGTCTGACTGTAATGGTTGTCCCATTCTTTGGAAACTAGTGACAGCTCTGGACATACTCTCGGGCATGTTTAAATATGGTAAGACAATAATAGCCTAATTGCAGAATTTTGTGGCTTGTTCGTTTGCTTACAAAGTCCCCCCCACATGGGCCATCATGAAAGGTTCTCAAAATTGGATAAATTTCATCCTCATGAACACATCTACGAATCACCAAGTCTGGTCCCGTATAGAACAAATAGTCATCGATCCATGAAAATATGTTACTTTGCTGCGCAATCCTCTTCTTTTCTTTTGATGTCCTATGCCTCAAAATTTTTCCTGCTACCAAATAATTTTCTCCATCTGCAAACCAAGGTACATTAGTTAGAAATAGAAAACAAATTCTCTTCTGCGAAATCATCATCCATTGATTGAGGTTCCTCATTATTAATTATTCTTGAAAGAAAGTCAACAACCACATTAGTTTTACCTGGTCTATCCATTATTGAAATATGAAATTCCTGTAACAACAACAACCACCGAGTGACTCTGCCATTTCTGATATGTTTGTTCATAATATAATTGATGGTAGAGTGGTCAGTGTGGACAGTCACTGAGTATCCTGCAATGTAATGATGAAATTTATTTCTAGAGTAAATGATAGGCATAATTTTTTTTTCAATTACTATATAATTAATTTCTGCAACAGTCATATTTTTACTAATAAAATATATGGCATAAGTTTTATGATATTCCTGTTGGCCTAGAACTCCTATGGCAGTATCAGAGGCATTTATAGAAATTAGGAAATGTAAGGACCAATTTGGTCCTCGAAGGATCAGTGCTATAGAGAATTTCTATTTTAAAGTTTCCCATGCTAGTTGACATGCATCTGGCCACTAAATTGTTTGCTTTTGGACATAAGCAGAAATAAGGGATTCACAATTTTTGAAAATTTTTGAACGAATATTCCATAATAACATGCATATACAATAAAATTGTGTACCTATTTTTGTGTGCATGGAACTTGTAGATTAAGGATCACCTGAATATTTGTTGGGTCTACTTTGATGCCATTGAGAGATATAAGATGACCCATGACAACACCTTGAGTGAGCATCATTCTACATTTTTCACTACTGAGACAGAAATTTACCTCCTTGCATCGTGTAAGTACTTTGTCCAGGTTATTCAAAGCTTCTGCAAAATATTCACCATGAGAGGTAAATTCATCCATGAAAACTTCCATAGTGTCATGAATAAGATCGACAAAGATGCCGAGAACAACCCCCTAAAGTGTGGCAGGGGCATTGCATAATCCAAAAGGTAACACCTGGTATGCAAAGGTACCCCATGGGAATGTGAATGTTCTTTTATATTGATCCTTCGGTGCTATCCTGATCTGATTGTAACCACTGAATTGGTCCATAAAAGAGAAATAATTTTTCCCACCAGTGTGTCCGACACTTGATCAATGAAAGGTAACGAAAAATGGTCCTTATGTGTAGCTTTGTTTAATTCCGTATTATCAGCACAAATATGCCACTTTTTGTTCTTATTAGGAACTATGACCAGGGGGACACCCACTTGTTGTCAGAGATGGGATAAATAAAATTTGAATCCAGTAAATTTTGAATTTATTACTTTCCCACCTCTCTGAGTGTCAGATTCATCATACATTGAGGTTTCCTGATAGGTATGCAATCTTCTTTTGTGTAGATATGATGTGTACACAATTCAGGATGGGGACCTTTCATGTCACTGTAATCCCATGCAAATGCAGTTTTATGTTTCTTTAATACCAAGGTAAGCATTTATGTTTTCTGCGTTGACAATGTGGAATTGATCTTTAAGGCCTTACCCGGTTCAATTTCCAATTCCCTAATTGCAGAGTCATGTTGAAGCGTAGAAGTAGTATCAAGCACCATAGATGAACTTGGGATGTTGCCAATCTATTGGGTACCGCATGCCAAAATAAACAATTCCATAAAGTCTCCCGAAGGACTAGAGTTTAAAAATTGACCGAGCAAATCATCCTCAGTTGGTGGCTTTGCTGCTAGCGATTGTTCAATCATGTGAAGCTGTAGGGTTTCATCTTCCTGCTTAACCTCCTATTCATATGGCCACAAGGGAAGTTCTTGTTGTATCGTTGGCTTCACATTAGAGGAATTTTGAGGTCTAAAATGGGCCTCCTAAGAAAAATAATAAAATAATAGTCACAAATAATAAAATAATAGTTAAAATAATAAAATAATATTTATTATTTTTGGAGGAAGAAAGAAAAAAACTACTTTTTGTGTTCGTATTTCCGGCATATATCCCTGGGTTTTTACTCAAATTTTGATCGAGAGAGCTCGTTGGATGTGGAATTTGATTCCGCATCCAACGAGTACCCACACTGCATACTTTTGATGGACCCCGCTACCCCAAAAATAAGAAATACCTGAAAAAACATGATGGTGATGTTATCAAGACATTTTTTTAGGTATTTCTTATTTTTGGGGTATATGGGTCCATCAAAAGTATGCAGTGTGGGTACTCGTTGGATGCAAAATCAAACGAGCTCTCTCGATCAAAATTTGAGTAAAAACATAGGGAGATATGCCGAAATTACGAACACAAAAAGTTTTTTTTTTATGACGAATATGTCAATTCAACCATTATGTTTGACTCATTTTATTGAAATCCTATTGATTCTTGAATTCCAACTCACAAGAACTTATTGTTGGAACGTTTTCTTATAAGGCCCATTTTAGACCCCAAATTGCCTCTAATGCAGGAGGATACAAAGTGAGTTATTTGACAACATTACCATGGGATATTAGCATATTTCATGATCGGATAGCTTCCCAAGTTTGATTTTGTCTACAAAACCATAAAGTCCATCGGGTATTCCCATGAATCTACTAAAATAAAAACATCCTCTATAATGCCATCTGGTTTGATAGGATATTGGTTAGCCAACTGTAAAATAGTAGATGTTTTTTGAAGACTTGTAATGCCTAATATACCCATTGTCTGTTTAGTCATGACATTAATATATTCTCCCAAATCTATTAGTGTATTAGAGAGAGAAATTCCATTTATTTTTACTTTGACAATGGTACTACTAGGGTCATATTACTTAGCAGCAAGAGTGTTACCCATCATCAATTCAGCCAAATCTTCTATCACATGAACTGTTGGGGGGTATTTTCTCTTTATTCTTGATTTATTCAAACATAACTATCTAAAAAATTTGGAGTAAATGGGAATGTATTTCATAGCTTGGAATAGTTGAATCTTGACACAAACATTTCTTAATTCTCTTAGGAGATCAAATTTGGATTGAGGCACAAGTTTGTCTATGATTAAGTGCTCATGATATGGTGGAAGTTTCTTTTTCTCTACTTGTGGTGATCTCCTAGGTGGGATGGGAGGGGAATTATCTTTAGATCACACTGGTGTCTCTTTAGGCTGAACTAGTAAGGTTTCTGGTGTCTCTTCATCCTCTTCCTCTGTAATTATAGGACAAGTAATTTTATTGATATTTCTTCCAAAGTGTAATTGAATGTCATGGCAGTCCACTGTGGAGATAGAGTAGGCTAGATAATTGAGTAATTCAGTAGCCATTACAGGTTTTCCATCCTTATTATTAGGGTTAGGAGTGGCTTGTGTAGGAAGAAGTGGTTTGGGAGGTGGGTTATTCACTCGCAGTGTTAAGTGGGGTTGTGGGAGAGGTTGCATTAATGGTTGTATTGGTGCAAATGGGAATTGAGGATTCTGTATTTGAGGGGGTATATGTTGAATTTGTTACTGATTCCCAATGCTTGAAGTCCTCTAGTTTGATTGCCAAGGGCTACTTTGTGGGTATGGAGGTGGTCATATTTGTTGTGGTATCGATGAATACCAAAGCTAAGAATTTTGTTGAACTTTTCGGGCTTGTGGGGCTTGTGAGACTCATGACTAATGTATTTAAGCATTATTCCAATAAGGATTAAATGTTTGCATGGGATCTAGTAATGTGCCTCAGGGTCTGGGTTTCCATAGGTGCTTTTGAGATATAAAAAAACAGGATCTAAAACTACATCTGTCCCTGCTTCCTCATATATGGCCTTGAGTCTTGGAAGCTAAGGGAATTCTTTTGTAGGATGCTCCTAGTTGCATAGAAGGCACATTTCCACTTTGTCTAATCGCCAGCTTTTGAGAGGGTGCCTCTTCCTGCATTTAGGGAAAATAGACAAATCTCGATCTTCCTCCTCTTGCATTTTATTTGCTTGAAGCACATCCAACTAAGAACTCAGGGAACTGAGTATATCAATTTTAAAGTCCTCCAAGAGGTTTCCAATAGATCCATCCTTGAAACTCCTTCTCTTGAAGTAATGGTGGTGTTGTTTACTGTGTCTGAAATCCATCTTCCTGATCTAGAAGAATTCCTTGAATACCTTTTGCACATGTCACATATTTCTACATATTTTAGTAGGGATACATCCCTTGCACCCATCAACTTCAGTAGATCAATGAAATCATCTATGATCCCTCGTAAGAGCATAATTTTCGATGTCTCATCATTTAACCCATTTTGTCTTGATCTTTGTATATTATATTGAAATCTCTCCACACTGTTTTCCATATTTTTGTCTTCTTGTTGGGTCATTTTAAAGATTGCTTCTTTCCGATCCTTATCCTTGCAATATTCTTGATACTTATCCAGGAATACCTTTGTTCCTAAGTTGCTACAGTGTCCCCTCCCAGCCCCATGAACCATGTTAGTTCTTGGATTTTCAATGTGGTTGGAATTTTTTTTAGCTTCTGTTGATCTCTAATATAATCGTAACTCATGTAAAGGACATCAAATTAAAAAAAAAAAAAACGTATCTAGGTCCTCACTTTCCATACCATGGAAATTGGGAAATGCCGAATGCAGGATGTTCTTCATCTGGTTTATAAATGTTGTCAAGGATTTCGGATTGGGAATTTGAAAGTATTCATCCCAATGCTTGATTCCCCATTTGTATCTCCTTGGTGTGTTTCCCCTCCGGTGGGAATGTTCTCTCCCCCACTGTCCATATTTACCCAACAATATTTCGATGTATCTAATTCAGGAAACAATTGTTCCGCACTCAAATGATTATTAACACTGGATTGATTAAGAGGCTCTTCGTCTTGAACAAACTCTTCTTCTTGATCGAACTCTTTCATTGACAGATTCTCACCAACATTCATTGGTAAAACCGTTCTGTCGATGGGCATGGTAGAATGCTCGAGTACTTCAATTTCTTGCTTGGGAATGCTAGAAGAAGGTGTCCTCCCTTGAGTGCGTCCTCCTCTTATTTTACTTCCTACATGGTTAGTACCCAGGGGGGTATCATATTCAAATACAAACCTACCTATACTATCTCTTATTATATGCATGAATGATTTGCATGATCCAGGATCATAGGGACTTGTGGCAAGCAATATTCGAATTTATTTGTATGTGTGTCTGACTCATCCCTCCTTCAGAATCACACCATACTATTTTCACAGAAAAGCATGTCATACATAATCCACTCATAGGAAAGAAAAAAATTGCAATTACAGAACCACAATAATTGACCAAAATTGCAATTTCCTTGGAAGCTCCTCGACAATGGTGCCAAAATGACGAGCTTTTCTTGCACCTTTAAATAAAATGCAAATCGAAAGCTGTGCATAAATTATCAAGCCAAGGATACAAAGGCTTATGAGCTACCTGGAAAAGTATATGTCAGACACTGTAATTTGAAATGGTTTAAGAGGAGGTCAATGGATTACATAACTAAATTTGAGATGCAACTGTTGGTGAAAAGGATCCTAAGAAGATCATAACTTACAGAAAGAATCATGTAATCAAACCAAAATCTCTGACTAGGAAACTTAACAACCCTCTGCTATAATGTAACGATCTGTTATTCTATAGAAATAATTTCATGCCTGAATCTGATTAAACACATTGGAAATTTCACACAAAAGCGATTTAATAATAGAAGCTACAATACAGGAATTGGAAAGAGCTAATTTAATTCAACATCCTCCTTCTATCATTATAAGCTAGCAACAAAATATCAACAACGATTCTAAAGAAATTGTTCACCACAGAAGTAATCTTGATTCAATTTTCATAATCCACACATTCCCCTCTGTTCACGATAAATGATAATGAAAGTTATACTATACAATCGTGTCACTACTTAAACATTCACATTCAACTATGATTAGCACACCAAATCCGAACCTGAACAATTAAATCAATCATCAACTGCATAAGACATTAATTTCATCAATATCAACTACGTGCATAATGAAAATAAATTCTAATTACAACAACATTTTTCACAGAAGGGGGCTCAGCCTTCAGCGACAAGATCTAAAAAAGCCACTCACTCACATGAAATTAATTAACACATACAAAATTAGGATAATATAGGATTTTTATATAAAAATGTTTGATCATAGCAATGTTCAATATATCTATGAAAAATGATGGCTCCACTATCCTGGAAGAGATTCCAAGTTCTTATATATCAGCGCTCCTGAGAGAATTATGAAATATCGTACAATTACAACAAATTTCTAAATAAGTCTCATATGTTGATTCTAAAAAGATTTCATGGGACACCCCAGGAGTTAATACCATGCAAAGTGGAGATAACTCCAAGAATATGTCAAAGTAGTCAACATCCTCTTTGGATAACCCAATGAATCATGAACCATTTAAGACCCAAAGTGTTGAACTGGACAAAAAATATTCGATCCCCGGATTGATTACATCATCGTGTATGTGCTAGGTAGATGACCAAAATGATGTAAAATAACCATCATGAGCATAATATATAAACTTGATACCTATATGTTATAACTTGAGACTGAGATACGAGTTGTCCATCTTCCATAATTCCTTCATTCTGCAACCTGGAAGTAAAATGATATTGAACCTGAAAAACACCACTTCTTTAGTAGTAAACCATGGCATCATAACTCTATCCAAATCATCACCAATTGACAAATAACAAGGAAAACGAGATCAATCCTTACCAAAGCCAAAACTTCACCAAATGTAATGAAGAGAGAAAATAATAATATAGGATTAAATCAAAAAGTTCATAAACAAGGAAAAATATGCGAACAAAAAGGGTCATATACACACCCCTTTAACGACCATGGATGCTACCTCCATATTAGATTTCCTAAGTGAAGGATCTTGCATATGCAAGTTTAATAATTGTAAATATTAGACCATAGATAACATTAGTGAACTAACATGTACAGTATGTGGAAATTAACAAATTAACAAGTATTAAGAAAATGAAATTTAAAAATGTTTACCTCGATGTGAGATACGACAATGGGTTCTATATGAATCTATCCACCAAGTAATCAGTGGATGGAATGTCATGCCCCCCTATAGAGTGTGGAACATCTGATTTTGGGGTGTTGCTGTTGGCATAAAGCATCAACTGCAAGTTTGCAAAATTAATATATTAGTTCAAACTATATATGTGTACAAAGAGGAAAATAAATGAATAATTTATTAAAATTAACCATCTACATACATCACTAAAAAACTCACTGAAGGAATAATCCGAGGAAAGACCATTGTAGGGACGACCACACGATGTGCACTCATGAGGCTCAAAAATAGGCTGGGGATGTGCCGATGGTGCCGCACTAGTAGATGGTCCTGCACTAGTGGATGGTACTGCACTAGACAATGGTCCTACACTGTGACGACCTAGTGTATGTACCACACTAGGGACATATGTCCCTTCCTCAACCATATGCTGAACCATAGTGCTATGGCGAACAAATGTCTGTTCCAAACTTAAATATGCATCACGTGTCTGTGGAATAAGACAATGTGTAGGTGGGACATCTGGCCCAGGAAACTGCTTGCGAGGTGGAAGGATAGGGCAATTGGGGTCTTGAAGCCTCGCATTGGGTCGGTTTTGGGGTGTCCCCCCACTGATCCCTGAAACTGCAAGATATAAAAATAGTTTACGGGTTTATCCAACATGAACTCTGCATACATATTTCGAAGGAAATACAGGGGGATTTCTTTGTTGTTATGTGGTGGCATATCAAAAACCATATACCATCCATCCATCTAGTTATCAACAAATGGCTGAAATGTGCACCACTCAATAGAGATATGAGGCTTGTTTGTATTTGGGATTTCCCCCATCTAAGGGTCCCTAAACAATGAAAATACGTGCTCTTTGGATATTTTCCACATTGCAATCAGAAATGCATGATGGTTATGGAATCTTCAATGGTGCGATGAATACTGGGGTTGAATGGTAGTTTTAGGACGTGTTGACTTGTAATTCGATATCAAAGTGAGAAGGTTCATATGTCAATTTTTTTTTTCATTGCGATAAGGCCAAGGGCACGGAGGCTAAGTCATATGCATAGAACAAGAGAAAAGTGTCGAGGAAGGTAGAGTTAAAACACAAATGAGGTGGGTTCTATAACCAAGAAGTGCAAATAATTTAGTGGAAAAATGGTGGTGGATGCTAAAACTGGAGGAAGGAATAAAACTAGTCATAGTTACTAGTTTTAACTATCTTTATATATATATTGTTGATTTATATATAATACAATGTTTTATGTTTAAAAGGGAAAGACCAAGAGGCACTTTGTTAATGTGTTTTGGAATTTAGTTAAGGGTGCTTAAATAAGAGGCAATGTATTTCTACATACACTTGTGATGAAATTTTGAGAAACCAAGTTACTAATTTTTTATGCATTTTTTCTATTCACGCTTTTGCATGCATTTCATCTTGTTATGGCCATTTCTGAGGAAACTTATTCAATTAGTATCATGGGGAAATGGGCTTTGAGAGTTGGAAATTTGGGTTTCATGTGGATGGATACATTGTAGAAAGGGAGGAGATCTATATTTTTTATTCTTGGTTGTATTAGGAATTTTTGAGTTCTTGGAAAGGGCTTTATTGTAATTATTCACTCATCTTGGTTGAGGGAGATGTAAATTTAATTAGAGATTGGGTTATTTCCAATTTGAAAAATATTTCAAAATTTGGTTGTTTTAAACTTTAAAAATAAACTAATTTAGGTTTAGAATTGAAAAAAAAATGCTATGGCTGAATGAATTACCTGATTAGATGACAATTCACTGGTGAATTTCCATCCCCTCCAATGAAATACGAATCATCCATTAATCTACAACAACAAATCGGTGCTTTTCCAAGATCAAGTTTGCGATTGTGATGGGTGAAATGCACCACGTGTATCGAGAATGTGTAATGAAAATGATTTTAAATTTACAAAGCATGTAAGTGTTATATAACTACATAACGCGTACATGTATGATTTTTGTAGTTATATAACATGTACGTGTTATGTTTAACTATCCTACATTTTTAATGACATGTCAAGATTGATTTTAACCATAGAAAGTGCTATGTAGTAGAAACACGTTATATTTTTATGTAACGTGATCGTGTTTTCAAAAGCTAGGATAGCACCTAAAAGGTCCCTCATCTTCTTGCACACACCCATATTCTATACAAAGAAAAAATAAAACATAAAAATAACAAGATTTGCATGCAACAACTTAGCAGCTTAGCCTTTGCCTTAGTTATATTTAAACAAAATATTTTATTTAACCTAAAAAATAAAATAAATTATTAGCTTATTTTTTATTTTATTTCAAAAATTCAAAACACAAAAAGGAAAAGACTTTTACTCCATTTTTTATTTTTTTAAACAAAAGATACATATAGTAAACAAAAATTAATTAGGATAGAATTGAATTATGCCTCATAAATGTCTCACTAGCGCAAAGCAATAAAAAAGGTAGAAAAATAGTGCCCAATATGTGTGTTTTGATATGCACTTTGAAGATCATCATAGTAACACAACACAATTCCACTATAATGTATGGTGTAGAGAGTGATTTGATAACTAGTGATGCAAACTCTTTTGCAAAGATACTTGCTAATAAGACCCATGTAACATATTTGTGCATGACTGAAACAATTGTCTCAATTTTTGTCCAAACTATATGACATCATCATCATGTTTTTTCATGTATTTCTTTTTTTTTGGGTAGTGGCACCTATCAAAAGTACACCAAGTGGGTACTCATTGGATGTGGAATTAAATTCCGCATCCAATGAGCTCTCCCGATCGAAATTTGAGTAAAAACACAAGGAGTTATGTCAAAAATACGAACAAAAAAAGTAGTTTTTTTTATGATACCTATCCCCAAATGTATATTAAAAAATTGTTTAAGACGTGCTCACTTTTTGAATTTTAAAGAATTTTGATTGGCTAATACATGATGAAATGGAATTTGTATTATTTTTGGAAGGCCCATTTTAAATTGTTCCAGGCGTCAAAGCACAGTTCCAATGACCATCATTAAAACAAGAACACGGTTCCAAAGTTTGTTAAAATAAGTTACTACTTAATGAATTGATTAGTGTTGCACTGCCCACAACTTTTTAAAACTGTCTTATGGTTAATGCTACGCTGCCCAAAAATATTTTTGAAACTGTATTATGGTTAAGACAATTGTTTATTGTGTGCGTTGTAAGTTTGTGCAAGCAAGGCTGTGGAAATATAAAGACTCTGTCGTGAATAAAAACATTGGTGAGGTAGAACGCAGGATACTCATTGTAGTGGATCATATGAATTTGAAAAGAAATGCAGTACAATTTTTGAATTGATGAAGACACACAGAGCCCTGAATTGGAGAATACACGCATAGCTATGAATTTGTGAAGACACGCAGTGAGGCAGAGCTATGATTTGATGAATACATGAAGAGAAATAAAATGGTGAGGAAGAACACATCATACTGAACATAGCACAGTCAGTGAATTTGAAATTATGCATTGAAGGAAAATTTAACGCTAAGAACTGAATGTATAGGAAGCGTAGTGAATAAATTGAACATTGTGAAATCATTCAGCAATGAAGAAAAACACAGAGCTATGAAGAGGTTGCAAAAACGTTGGTATGTATTGGATTTTATTGATGAGCCATATGATAAATTGTGTTCTGTACATAAATTGCAAGTTCTTCCATTTTTCTGAGTACTCAAGTTACTGTAGATTGATATAGTAAGATGAATGAAACAAAGATCTATAAATGGTAAAGATCAATTAGATACTGGATACGCATGATAATTTAGTTACAAACTTTAAAGCTAATCTTTGAATACATTACTTACTGCATAAGTGAAGAGAGTTTGAGACAGATTGTTGGTTTGACAGAGATGTCTTGAGAGGATGATTACTGACTGAAAATGTTTTGAGAGATGTTTGGATAGAATGAGTTGTTATTAAAAGTTTATATTTGATACAGATTGAGTCTAAAAAGATAACATGTTTGGTTTAAAAGTATATGAAACAGGTTGGTGCCTATATTACAGGGAGGAAGGGAGGAGCTAGGGAGATTGGCAGTCTCATTGCAAGTTGAAGCTTGCATTCAGAAAGTAGGAGTTGTCTTTCAGTAAGAGCTGAAAATAAAGAGGTAGTTTCCTGAGGTAGTAGCCTCATCTGAGTTCTTGCTTAGATAAAACATGATGTAATTAAAGTTGCTTTCTTTACATCCATAGGAAGAAGAAGAGGTTTTTCCCTTTTTGGGTTTCCTCATGAAAATTTTGTGTCTATATCCATTTTTTGTGTTCGATGGTTATAAGTTGCATTAAAAATATATACAAAATTATAAACAACTGATTCACCCCCCCCATCTCAATTGTTGACTTGATTAACAATTGGTATCAGAGCCGGTCACTTCAGATCTTAGTTTAATCACTGGAAGTGTGGTCTTTTATCATGGATAAGAAGTCTGAATTTACAAAACATGGATTACCTCTATTTTATGGACATAATTATGTTTTTTGGAGTATCAATATGAAATTGTTTTTACAGACTCAAAGAATAGATGTTTGGCAAGTTGTGCTGAATGAATATAGTGCTCCGACAACCATTCCAACAGATGTTGTAGGTAAGAAACTCTATGAAAGTAATTCTAAAGCTATGTATGCAATACTTGGAGGTTTAGTAGGGTCATAATTTATTAAGGTTATGCACTATGAGTGAGTTAAAGAATTGTGGGACAAACTAAAAAATGTTTATGAAGGAGATACTAAGGTGAAAAATGCTAAGTTACGGTCATATAGGAGTCAATTTGAAAGTTTAAAAATGGAAGAATCTGAAGACATAGAAACTTATTTTCTTCATATTGATGAAGTAGTAAATACCATGAGATGTCTAGGAGAAAAGGTTAAAGATGTTGATATTGTGCAAAAGGTACTTAGATCTTTACCTGTAAGGTTTAATTCAAAAATATATGCTTCGGAAGAAAGAGCTGATATCTCTAGTTTAGAAATGGATGAACTACATGGAATACTAACAACTTATGAGATGAGAAAATATAGTGAGGATTCCTTTAGGAAATAAGTAGATTTCAAGGCAGCTAAGAAGAACAAGAAGAAAGTTGAAGCAAAAACCAGCAATCATGATGATTCAGAAGAAGATAAGGAAGAAGCTAATTTTGTCAAAAATATAAAAAAGGGTACTAGTAAATATAATGGTAAGCTTCCTCTTAAATGCTTTGGTTGTGGTAGAATAGGGAATTTTGCCTCCAAGTGTCCTTACAATAAGCATTCTGATGATGAAGAAGAAAGCAATAGAAAGAGTAAAGAATACAAGAAAAAATATAAGAAATCTTTTCAAAGAAACTCATATAAAAAACAAAGTTTATTTATTAAAGATGATAGTGATTCTTCAGAAACAGATGAAAGTGATGTTAACTCAGATATAAGACTTTTTATGGCTGTAGAAAATTAGAATGATGAATTTATTGAAGAAGAAGAAGGTGAAGTTGATTTGGAAGCTGAACTTGTAAGTGCATTAACTAAACTTATAAAAGTAAGAAGAGAATGTAAACATTTCAAAGAAGAAAATGAAAATCTTGAAAATGAGTTACAGAAATCTAACAAGTTGGTAGAAATCACTGAAAGTATGATAATTGATTTAAAGCTCAAAATGGAAGAGGCTAAATTAACTGAAGAAGCACAAAACAACCTGCTTGTAGAAAATGATAAGGAAAATGAATATCTAAAATTTGAAGTTGTTTCAGTCAGAAAGAAGGTACAAGAAAATAACATGAATGGTAGTTCAAATATTTTAGAACAAATTATTAGTAATCAAAGATCAACAAATGACAAAACTGGAATTGGTTATAAATATGAGACTACTAAGGAAAGTATTAGCACAAGTACTGAAAAGACAGGTACTGATCTAAAAAACACTAGCAATCAGATGAAATCAATAAAGCAAAAAGAAAATCAAACCCCAACAACACATAGAAGAAGTTATGACAAGTACCAGAACAAGTTTAATGGCTATTGTTTATTTTGTTACAAGTATGGACATAAATTTGCTTTTTGTAACACATTCTCAAGAAACATAATTGCACATAACAACCATGACAAATCTAGAGTTGACTATGGAAGAAGGCATGATAGAATCATTCAGAACAATGTGAATAATTCCTATAACAGATTTGATTTCTTAAGTTTTGAAATTGAATGTTATAGATGTAATAATTTTGGACATATATCAAGAAATTGTCCAATAAACTTTCATAAATCTATTGAGTCTAATTATACCAATATGAAAACTAGATGTTGGAAAAAGAAAAGTGATCATTTGGAATCTAAAAAATGCACTCTAGCTTTATAGGTTGATCATAAAGTGAAATGGTGTGTGGATAGTGGATGTTATAAACATATGACAGGAAGAAAACAAAATTTTGTTACTTTGGATGAAGGAAAAGAAGGTACAGTTACTTTTGGAAATGAACAATCAGCTAGAATAATTGGAAGAGGTATCATGTGCTTGAATAATAAGAATATTATGGTTGAAAATGTTTTACTAGTTGAGGATATGGAACATAATATGTTAAGTGTAAGTGGAATTTGTGATAAAGGGCATTATATGATTTTTTGATTCTAAAAATTGTCAATTCAGAGATGTCAAAACAAATTGGTTAGTTAGAA
>LPNX010869982.1:358371-372034 GCA_001517045.1 Pseudotsuga menziesii | reverse complement strand
CATACTAGATGAGAAAAAGGAAGATTGTTATCTTGGAAATGAAGATGAAAATTGGTTGTGGCATAAAAGGCTTGGACATATTAACTTTGAAAGTATGATTTAGTTAAACAAAAAGGAAGCAATAAGAGGTTTACCTTTCATAAAGAATCTTACCAACTCTATTTGTAAACAATGTCAACATGGTAAACAAACTAGAGTTAAGTTTAAAACAAAATAATACTCTACAACAAAACCTTTGGAACTAATACATGCTGATGTTTGTGGACATATGAGGACAAAAGGATTAAATGGTGAAAGATACTTTCTATTATTTGTGGATGATTTTACTCGAATGACTTGGATATTTATGTTAAGAAGGAAGTCTGAAACATTCAATTGTTTTCAAATTTTCAAAGAGTTGACTGAAAATAAAATTGACATGAAAATTAAATGCTTAAGATCAGACAATGGAGGAGAATTTGTTTCTAAAGAATTCAATAAGTATTGTGATGATAATGGTATCAAAAGACTTTTTTCTGTTACTGAAACACCTCAACAAAATGGTGCTGTTGAAAGAAAAAATAGGATTGTTAGGGAGATGGCAAGAACAATGTTAAATGAATCTAAACTAAGTAATATACTTTGGCCTCAAGCTGTTCATATTGTTGTGCACATACTAAATAGAAGTTTGTTGAGAAGTAATAGTAACAAGACACCTTATCAGTTATGGAAAGGTAGACCAGCAAGTGTGAAACACTTTAGAATCTTTGGTAGTAAGTACATTACATAAAGAGAGTTGATAAAAATATGGGAAAGTTGGATTCTAGAACTAATGAAGGTATTTTACTTGGATATTCATGCTCAAGAAAATATTCTAAGTGCTACAATTTCAGATTGAAGGAAATTGTTGAAGCCATAGATGTAAAATTCAATGAATCTTCATTTTTAAAATCCAAAATTTAAAATAAAGACCATTAGATATATGAAATATAAGACAAACTGAAAATGGAAGAAGAATCAAGTGATATAGAGGAAACTAAATCAATTAAAAATGAAAATATGATTCCTACATTATTACAGGGATCAAATCCATCTAAGACTCCAAGAAAAAGAATTCAAAGAAATCATCCTGAAGAACAAATCATTAGTGATATCAATGCAGGTGTTGAAACTAGAAGCAAAAGGAAAGAATCTACTTCCAATCAGGAACAGGTATCATTACTCTCACTGTTTGAACCCAAGAATATTGAAGAAGCAATTAATGATGAAAACTAAATGAAAGCAATGAAAGAAGAAATAAGTCAAATAGAAAAGAATAAGACATGGGAATTTCTTCCTAGACCTTTAAATAAAAATGTTATTGGGGTTAAATGGGTTTTCAAAAATAAGTTGGATGAAGCAGGCAACATAACTAGAAATAAAGCTAGACTAGTTTGCGAAGGGGATGCACAAGTAGAAGGCATAGATTATGGAGAAACGTATGCTCCTGTTGCAAGAATGGAATCCATTAGACTAATTTTGGCTTATGCTAGTTATAAGAACATTAAAGTTTACCAAATGGATGTAAAATATGCTTTTTTAAATGGTGAGTTAGAGGAAGAAGTTTACATGGAACAACCAGATGGGTTTCAGGTACAAGAAGCATCAAATCATGTTTACAGGTTGAAAAAGGATTTGTATGGGCTAAAACAAGATCCAAGAGCTTGGTATTCCAGGCTTGACAAATACTTAAGGCAGCAAGGATACACAAAAGGTAATACTGACAGTAATATTTATATTAAAGAAGAACATGGTAGCTTGATCATTGTTGAAATATATGTAGATGATATTATATTTGGGAGTGATAATGATCAGCTTAGCAAACTGTTTGCACAAAGTATGCAGAATGAGTTTGAAATGTCTATGATTGGTGAATTAAATTTTTTCTTAGGCCTCCAAATTTCACAATCTGATAAAGGCATTTTTATCTCTCAAACTAAATACATAAAATAAATACTAAAGAAATTTCAAATGGAAGATTGTAAACCAGTAGGAACTCCCATGGTTACTGGATGTAAGTTGAGTAACACAGATGATTCTGAGAATGTTGAGTAGAAAATATACATATCTATGATTGGTAGTATTTTATATGTAACAACTACAAGGCCAGATGTAATGAATGAAGTATGTCAAGTTGCTCGGTTTCAATCATCTCCAAAAGCTTCTCACTTGCTTGCAGTTAAGAGGATTCTTAGATATCTATAAGGAACAATAGATTATGGCTTATGGTATCCCAAAGCTAACAATCTTGATTTATATGCTTTTACAGATCTAGATTGGGTAGGTTGTGTAGATGATCGAAAAAGCACAAGTGGGGCAGCATTTTATCTAGGAGGATGTTTGGTAAGTTGGTTAAGCAAGAAACAATCATCAATATCTCTTTCTACTGCTGAAGCAGAATATATTTCTGCTGCAAATTGTTCTACACAGATATTATGGATTAAACAAATACTAGTAGATATACATGTCACTTATGATGATCCTGTTCCTATTTTCTGTGACAATACAAGTGCCATCAATATTTCCAAGAATCCAGTTATGCACTCAAAAACAAAACATATTCCAATTAAGTTTCATTTTCTCAGAGAGCAAGTTTTAAACAATGCTATCGAGATGGAGTATGTTAGCACACATTTTCAAATTGCTGATATATTCACTAAGCTTTTGTCTTAGCAACAATTTGAAAATCTTAGGGAACAGTTAGGTGTTTGTTGTATGTAATCTCTGACATTTTTGTTATCAAAGTGATGCTCAACCGCTATATCAGATTTGCATATTTTCAATGATAGAATTCTATTGACAAGTTAAGTTTTGATTACATATTGGTTACATCTTTCATATGTGTTTTTTTTAGGGGGATATTTCTCAGATCATGTTGTTTGGTTCTTTGCCATCGATGTAAAAGTGGGAGAAGATGTATATGTTTTCCATCAATGACAAAGGGGGAGTTTGTTGGTCTGAATGAGTTTGTTTGTCATTGATGTAAAAGAATGTCTAGTGGAAAATACATAAAATGAATTTGAAAGAATAATTAAATTTGATAGATATTATTCTTTGTGAAAGAACAAAATATAGAAATTGTGAATGAGACACATAAATTCTTGTCTTAAGATAGAAATCTTATTACATTCACAGAAATGGGAATTAGCAATAGTTTGTTTTTTATTATGGCTAAAACAATTTGTTATCCATCAAGCACTTGATTCCAGGTGTCAAAGCACAGTTCCAATGACCATCATTAAAACAAGAACACAGTTCCAAAGTTTGTTAAAATAAGTTACTGCTTAATGAATTGATTAGTGTTGCACTGCCCACAACTTTTTAAAACAGTCTTATGGTTAATGCTACACTGCCCAAAAATATTTTTGAAACTGTATTATGGTTAAGACAACTGTTTATGGTGTGCATTGTAAGTTTGTGCAAGTAGAGCTGTGGAAATATAAAGACTCTATCGTGAATAAAAATATTGGCATGGTAGAACGCATGATACTCATTGTAGCGCAGCGTATGAGTTGGAGAAGACATGCAGTACCATTTTTGAATTGATGAAGACATGCAGAGACCTGAATTGGAGAATACACGCAGAGCTATGAGTTTTTGAAGACACACAGTGAGGCAGAGCTATGATTTGTTGAATACATGCAGAGAAATAAAATGGTGATGAAGAACGCAGCATACTGAACATAGCACAGTCAGTGAATTTGAAAAGACACATTGAAGGAAAATTTAACACTGAGAACTGAATGTATAGGAAGCATAGTGAATAAATTGAACATTGTGAAATCATTCAGCAATGGAGAAACGTAGATCCATGAAGTGTCAACAATGAATAAAAACACAAAGCTATGAAGAGGTTGCAGAAACGTTGGTATATATTGGATTTTATTGATGAGCCAAATGATAAATATTGTTCTGTACAGAAATTGCAAGCTCTTCCATTTTTCTGAGTACTCAAGTTACTGTAGATTGATTTAGTAAGATGAATGAAATAGAGATCTGTAAATGGTAAATATCAATCAGATACTAGATACACATGATAATTCAGTTACAAACTTTAAAGCTAATCTTTGAATACATTACTTACTACATAAGTGAAGAGAGTTTGAGATAGATTGTTGGTTTGACAGAGTAGTTTGACAGAGATGTTCTTGACAAGATGATTATTGACTAAAAGTGTTTTGAGAGATGTTGTGACAGAATGGGGATGTTGTGACAAAATGAGTTGTTATTAAAAGTTTATATTTGATACAGATTGAGTCTAAAAAGATAACATGTTTGGTTTAAAAGTATGTGAAACAGGTTGGTTCCTATATTACAGGGAGGAAGGGAGGAGCTAGGGAGACTGGAAGTCTCATTGCAAGTTGAAGCTTGCATTCAGACACTAGGAGTTGTCTTTTAGTAAGAGCTGAAAATAAATAGGTAGTTTCTTGAGGTAGTAGCCTCATCTGAGTTTTTGCTCAGATAAAACATGATGTAATTAAAGTTGCTTGCTTTACATCCATAAGAAGAAGAAGATGTTTTTCCCTTTTTGGGTTTCCTCATGAAAATTTTGTGTCTCTGTCCATTTTATGTGTTTGATGCTTATAAGATGCATTAAAAATATATACAAAATTATAAACAACTGATTCACCCCCCCCCCCTCTCAATTGTTGATTTGATTAACACAAGGTTATAGGAATATCAGAATCTAGATAAAAGAATTAAACTTTTAGAAGTATGAAAAGAAAATAATTAAAAGTTATACATTAAACTAATCAAATAAAGCATGATCCATGGGTTTCTTTGAAATTAGGTTTAGTTACTTAGGAAATCTATCCCAAAATTCAATCCATGTACCCAAGAAAAAAAACACTAGTGAACTTATTTTCTAGTGTTCATAATGTCACTAGAAGGAATGAGAAGTAACAACAATTATTATCATTATTATGGGGTTCTTTACATCGATTTCTCTAGGTCAATGACCGCTTCAGAGTACAACAAAAAAATTTTAACCAGAGGAGACATGATAACCAAATGTAGTCACGTGATTTAGATAATCAACTTGCTAAAATACTAACCTATTTATGAACAATGTGAAAGATACGATTTTGTGGGACTCGAGCAAATATTTCAAGAAAGAATGGTGAAATAAACAACATAGTAAAATGACAACATAGAGTTCCAATAGCTACAACCTTATTGATCATCTATATCATTTACCTTTTGGAGATTTGTCTCAAAATTCTATTTCAACACTATGTAACACATTAATCTATCAACCAATTTCTTGGATGGTTTCTTAAAGAACTCTTGGTTTTGATTCTGAAATCATATTCCTAGAATTGTTTGAGAAAAGGTCACTAAATATGAATTAATTCTTTAATAGTCTATATTATATGATTAAAAAATAGCTTAATTTAAAAATAGCATAATGTGTTCTTTGTTCATTCTTAGTGTAGTCTTTCCAACTTTAAAATTTAGAAACCACTTAAAATACTTCATATAAAATATGGAACTATATTCTATAAAAAGAAACAATATAACATAAAAATAACAAGAGTTGCATGCAACAACTTATGAGCATAGTCCCTACCTTAGTTATATCTAAACAAAATGTTTTATTTACCGAAAAAATAAAATAAATTATTAGGTTATTTTTTATTTTATTGCAAGAAATCAAAACACAAAAAGAAAAAGAATTTTAATACATGTTTTATTTTTTAAACCAAAAAATACATATAGTAAACTAAATTTAATAGGTTAGAATAGAATCATGCCTCATAAATGTCTCACTAGTGCAAAGCGATGACAAAGGTAGAAATAGTGCACAATATGTGTGTTTTGATATGCACTTTGAAGAACACCATAGGAACACAAGGCGATGCCACTATAATGCATGGTGTGGAAAGTACTTTGATAACCAGTAATGCAAACTCTTTTGTAACACCCCGGTTTTGACCTCGTTTGCATTAAATATACATGATACATATATTTTAAATAATCATGGTGCGGAGATAAAGGAAAAGGCCCCACCATGGATTTGATTATGTTATGTTTCGGATAGAAATTGTCATTGATGGTATATCGGGACATGCGGCATACATATTAAATTGTGGCATCATGTAACTATGCATTTTTAATTAAATAACCCAACCAGCTATGTTCTCTGCAACTAAATTGAAAAGGGGCATGATTCCTAAGGATAAGGAGGGGGAATGCTAAACCTTGGGCCATGGGGGGGATAAAGCCATGTGTCACCTTGTTTAATTTCTCACCTTCCCTTGTCTCATCAAACGACCATCTTAATTGTTCTGCTGGTGGTTGGAGCTGTTAATGCTGGAAGTGGAGTGTGGCAGGACTGCCATGCCTTTCCCACATGCACATTCCACTGGGTTGACCGATACACTGGCAGGAAAACCACTACGCCCATGCTTGCACTCTCTCCATGACGCAATTGCAGACCATTCTTCCCACTCTCCCCACGGCCGACTGTTCGTTTTCCTCATACAGAGTGGAGTTAAATGTGATTACAATCATTGTGTGGGGGTTGGTTCATTCTCCTCTGTTCAATGGATTGCTAGCTTGCGATTTGGTTCTTCCTTTTCTTAGTGGACGGTGGTCTGCGGTGTGTCCATCCTCCTGTTCATGCATGGAGTTTGTGTCTTTTCCACCATTGGCAGACTGTGTAACGTTTTGTTACTCCATCGTGGAATCGTGGTTGTGTTTTCTTCCATAGTTTTGTTGGTTGTGTCTTATTCCCTCACACACAGACTGGGAGTCTGTTCCTTTCCATTTTCTGTCAGAGTAAGTTCTCCAGCGATTGCAGTTTAGATTGTGTGTTGTGAGTGCATGGTTGTTCGTGGGATGTTGTTGCCACGATTGCTGGACTGTGTTTTCCCCTGTGTTTTGGCTATTGTAGGTTGTTGTGGGATTGTTTTGGCCATGATAGGCCCAAGAATAATCCAGGAAGTTGTTTCTTCCCCTGTTAAAGCTGTAATAGTTGTTTTACTGCATGCACACAGTTGTTTGTCCTTGGATTTCATTGGAGTGGTTAATGAGGGCCTGATGTGCTTGATAAACCTAGTGGTTTGGGAAGCAAACAGATAGAGCTAGTGAGCTAGCTTTCTTCTCCACAACCCTTGAATAGCACGGGAAGGGAGATCAGGGTCTGAGGGACTGCATTGTAGAGAAAGGACTGATTTCCTTGTGTTGGGCATGTGTGGGTGTCCTAACAACCAAGCTGGTTCTAGTGTAGGTGTCCTTAGCTCTTCAATGAGCTCACCATCTTAGCATTCAGCCTTTCCTAGCTCCTAGACAGCCTGATAAACCCAACTTGGTCGGCTTGGCTGATTTGTTGTTCGCCTGATAAACCCAATTGTGTTGGCTTGGCCGAACTATGTTCCCTTGTGGTGTTGTTATCCTTGGCTATGTGTAAGCTTGTAAGTTCCTTATTCCTTGGGGAATCATGCCTGGCTCGGGGGTGGCAGCGTTACTGAGAGATTAAAGAGCACGCGGGCCTATGGTTGGGTGGAACGTTGCAACGACGTAGCTGGTTGCAGGACAAGTTCTCTATAAGATAAGTATTCTTGCCTAACTTGTGTCTGCAATTATATTTACCATTGATGAATGCTAATGTGCATGTTGAATGATGAATTGTATATGAATGCATGTTGTTTTGCTTCCGCTATGTATATGAATGATTAATGCTTTGTAATATGTTTTATGTATTTAAGTATCATGATTCAGCATTATATGTATGTATGTCTTGTTCATGGGGCTAGATGCCCAGATGATGTGATATATCGTAGCATCCTCTTTGCCGATCGGAGGGTCGGGGATGCTACAGTGTGGTATCAGAGCTCTGGTTGCAGCATGGGTCTGAATGGGCCACGAAGATGCAGTGATAGAGCTTATGTTGCAGCATTGAGGTCTTAGGGGGCCATGAAAGAATAGTTAATAGAGGTAGGTTTCCTACTGCCCAGAAGAAACCAGGGGAAATGGTGAATCACAGGAAAATCCATAAATTTTTCTAAGTGCCAAAATTATCGACTCATCGGAACACTTAGTGAGAAGTTCTTCCGATGCATTGGAAGAATTAGTCTGAATAACACCCAACGCCAAGGAATTTTGGAAAAATTTGGCGAAGTAATGAAATCATCGGTGATCGGCGATGATTAGTTGATCTCATCACCGATGCTCAGCTGATCATGTTGTCGATACGGAAAAAGTTTGGCAACTACATCGAAAGGAATTAGTGGTTCAAGCGCCACTGTTGCGGAAGCCTAGTGCACTAATCCTCGGAAGGTTATAGGTTCCACTTGCCGATGCTGTTTCAGCCACCGATTGGGAATTTTTAGTTGATGCAGTGATGAACACGGGAAGATGGAGCCAGCAGAGTCGACAGAAAAGAACACTAAAGAGGAAAATTTGAAAATTTTTCTAAGTTGTAGAATTATCGGCCATCGGTGAATATTAGTTGATGACGTCACCGATGAACATCGAAAGAAGTTAGATGATCTTGCACCGCCGTTGCGGATGGATAGACGACTATGTTTCCGACGGGTAGAGCCTCCGCCTGCTGATGACACAGAGGAAGGTTGTTTCGACAGCCGACGCTGTGGAAAATTTTCCAAAAGTTTTCTAAGGAATGGGATCATCGGTGAACGTAGGAGAATATCCGTTGAAATCGCCGATGAATAGTTGAAGGAAGAGCTGAAGCGGAGGAAGATAAGGTAAGAAGAAAAATTCAAAAATTTTCTCTAAGGCCTGAGAGCATTAGCCATCGGGAAATGTTAATTGTATGTGTCGCCGATGAAGGAATTAGTGGATCGAAAAAGGTTCGATGAAGGTGAACCACAGTTACGGCTACCTAGTAAACTATGCATTCAATGCCGCAAGAGAATAGTCTCTCTGACCACCGATCAAGTTGTGAGTTGCAAAAGACAAAGAAAGAGTGTGGGCCACTGTTGCGGAAGTTGAAAGGACTAACCGCCCGACGCTCAATACGTCTGACTGCCGATGAGCTAGGTTTTTTGACCACCGAAGTGTCGGAAAGATAGTTGGGAGGAGGTATTATTGAACCAAAGGAAATTTTGGAGTTTTTCAAAGATATTTTCTCAACAAATTTTAACTGTTTTTCAGGGAAAATTTTTAGCAGACTGTCAATGGATTACAGGGATGAAGAGAGAAAATTTTGTGTTTTAGCAAAATTGTTGTTTTATGAATTTCCAGAAGAGGAAGGTAGGTAGTTTTGATTTATATTAATAATATGCATCTAACAATTTGCTACTAACACATTTGCAGAATTATAGACCACATCCAAGAGCAGTATTCTAGGTAGAACAGTGTGGTAAAGCAAGAGGTGGTTCAATCATGAGAACCCATGATGGGTATGATGCTCGGGATTCTTACGAGCGTGCAGGAGATGCCATGGGAGAAAATTCCCGTAATGGAAATGATGACATAGAGTATAATGGAAGGATATTCCAGGAGACACCATTCGAGTTTGAGGCCACCATGAGAAGCTTGATTAAATCCCAGGAAGAGCAGCATCAGTTGAATGCTGCCATGTTGCAAAGTTTGACAAATTTGCAGAGAAAAATAGATTCTAGAGGAGGTACATCAAGACAAGAAGGCAGTAAGAGTAGCACTAGGAGAAGGAGAAGAACTTCTAGTGGATCATCTGATTCTGAAGAATCAAGCAGAGATACAAGTTCATCTTCTCGAAAAAGGAAAAGAAGAGCACCATAGGGATCGCTCTTGAGATGAATTTGGGAAAGCTAAACCTCCTACATTTGATGTTGAGATGAAGTCGGGACAAGAAGCTGAAGCTTGTATTCTTGGGATAAAGAAGTACTTTCAAGTACAGGATTATTCAGGAAACATGAAGGCAAGAGTTTCCATATTCAATCTAAATGGATGAGCATCCATTTGGTGGGAACACTCCAAGAAAGTAAAGAATATCAGTGAAAGGAAACTGAAGTGGAAACAGTTCAAGAAGTATTTCAGGTAGAAATACCTCTCTGACAGGTATTATGATGATAAGATTAAGGAGTTCCATGACCTGAGATTGGGATAGCAGACCATGGATGAATATGCAAATAAGTTCTTGGAATTGTTGAGGTATGTATGGTACATCAGAGATGAAAAAGTGAAGGTCCAGCGGTTTCTAAGTGGATTGCCTCAAGCTTACAAAGATAGAATTGAGTTCTATGAATCGAGAACTCTCAAAGAAGCAATAAGAAAGGCTAAATATTTCAATGAGCAAAGCAAAGGAAAACCTGATTACCATAAGGCATGGAAGGAAAAAAAGAATGAGAGGTTTGACCAGAGAAGGAAAGGTTTCAAACCTTCTAGATTCAGGAATCAGCAAAAGCATCCATCCCAAGCTGTGAGTAATCCATTCGAGGTGACAGGTGGGAAGCCTAAAGAGCCACATCAGAATAAAGGTCCACTCAAATGTTGGAAATGTGAAGGACCCCACTTGCGCAGATATTGTCCACTTGAGAATGAAAGTGCAAGGCCAACTTATAAAGTTCATAAAGTAGAAACAGTGGATCAAGTAGCAAGGGCAATCCCTAGAATTTATGCAGCACTAGAGGACCACCAGGTAGATCACCAGTCAGGTAAGATTGTTGAACAATTTGTTTCTATTTTGATTGAGGCTGGTTCTACTCACAGTTATATCACTCCTAGGGTAGTGGAGATTTGTGTTTTTAAGAAGGTAAAGCATGGAAAATCTTGGTTAGTTCAGCTAGCCACTAGGACTAAGAGAAAATTCAGTGAAGTGGTAGAGAAATGTCCATTGGTTATGAATGGATTGATCACTTGTGTAGATCTGAATGTTCTATGACTTGGTTCCTATGATGTTCTCATTGGAATGAATTGGTTAGAAGCTCATAGAGTAAAGCTTGACTATTATAACAAGACTTTTGAATGCACGGATGAGGAAGGAAACCCAATAATTATGAAAGGTATTCCGAAGTTAATTTCAGTAAGACAGGTTTCAGCAATGCAGTTGAAGAAGTTCTGTAGGAAAGGTTTCCAATTGCATGCAGCTCATATTTTAGAACCAACAGGAGATGAAACTCCTAGTTTGGAGGACTATCAAGTGTTACAAGAATTCAAGGATGTGTTTCCTGATGAGATTCCAGGGCTTCCTCCAAAGAGGGACATTGATTTCACAATTGAACTTGTGCCAAGAGCAACACCTGTGTCCAAGACACCCTATAGGATGAGTACACCGGAGATGCAAGAGTTGAAGATGCAACTGCAAGAGTTGTTGGAAAAGAAGTATATTCGACCGAGTGTGTCTCCTTGGGGAGCACCGATTCTGTTTGTGAAGAATAAAGATGGTACACTCAGGTTGTGTTTTGATTACAGACAGTTGAAAAAGGTTACTGTGAAGAATAAATATCCTTTTCCTAGGATTGATGACCTCTTTGATCAAATGAGAGGAGCAAAGGTATTTTCCAAGATTGACTTGAGGTCTGGTTACCATCAGGTGAGAATCAAGGATGCAAACATTCATAAGACAACCTTCAGGACAAGGTATGGGCATTATGAGTTTGTAGTGGTACCATTTGGTCTCACCAATGCACCAGCTACATTTATGTGCCTTATGAACAGTGTCTTCAACAAGTATTTAGACATGTTTGTTCTTGTTTTCCTTAATGACATTCTTTTTTATTCTAAGAATGATGAAGAACATGAAGAGCATTTGAGATTGACATTGCAATTGCTTAGGGAACATCAGCTGTATGCAAAACTAAGCAAGTGTGACTTCTATAGAGATAGAATTCAGTATTTGGGTCACATTATCTCAAAAGAGGGTATATCAGTAGACCCTGAGAAGATCGAAGCCATTATGAATTGGCCTACTCCAAGAAATGTGACGGATGTAAGATATTTTATGGGACTTGCAAAATGCTATAGGAGATTCATTAAGGGATTTTCCAAGGTTGCACATGCCATCACTTCTTTGCAAAAGAAGGGGATGAAGTTCAAATGGACTTTGAAGTGTGAAGAGAGCTTCCAGTGGTTGAAGAATCTTCTCACTAGTGCACTATTATTGAAGGTTGCAGATCCAAAGAAATATTTTGTGGTATGTATCGATGCATGCGGACAAGGGATTGGAGGAGTCCTTATGCAGGACAACCATGTGATATGTTATGAATCAAGAAAGTTAAAGGAGCATGAGAAGAACTATGCCACACATGATCTATAGCTTGTAGCCATAGTACATGCTCTCAAGATGTGGAGACATTACTTGATGGGTAGAATACTTGAGCTCAGGATAGACCATTATGGCTTGAAGTATTTGTTTGAGCAGCCTACTCTGAATGCTAGGCAAGCGAGATGGCTGGAATTTCTATGTGAGTTTGATTTTGAAATCAAGCACATAAAAGGAAAAGAGAACAAGGTAGCTGATGCACTCAGTAGGAAGGTATAGGAAATGCATGTGGCATCTCTTAGTATTTTCCAATCAGACTTGAGGCAACAGATTGGTAATCATGTTGCCAGAGATGAATTATATGAGCAAGTAAAAGACAAATTGTAGCAGCAAAAACTTGAGAAGAGGTATGAGGGATATAAATCGGAAGAAGATGGACTTCTTACTTATAAAGGAAGAATTTATATTCCAGATGTAGCATATTTGAGGAGAGTTTTTATGGATGAAATCCATGAAGCTCCATATTCTGGTCACCCAGGGTACTAGAAGACAATTGCTACAGCTAGAAAGCAATACTTTTGGCCAGGAATGAAAAAGGAGATGGCTGAGTACATTTCAAGGTGCATGAAATGTCAACAAGTAAAGGTTGAGCATCAACATCCCGCAGGTTTGTTGCAGCCTTTGCCAGTTTCGGAATGGAAATGGGAAGTTATTTCCATGGATTTTATTACAGGATTGTCGATGACTTGGAGACAACATGATTCCATCATGGTTGTGGTAGACAAGTTGACAAAAGCAACACATTTTATACCAGTGAAGTCTACGCACAATACGGATGACATTGAAAAGATCTTCATGAAGGAGATTTTCAAATTGCATGGATTGCCGAAGGTAATAGTGTTTGACAGAGATGTCAAGTTGACTTCCAAGTTTTGGAAGGGATTGTTTACAGATTTGGGTACAAAGCTAAAATTCAGCACTGCATACCATCCTCAGATAGATAGGCAGGCATAGAGAGTTAATGAAGTGCTGGAAGACATGCTTCGCATGTATGTGATGGGAAAACCAACCAAGTGGGAAGATTACTTACACTTGGTAGAGTTTGCTTATAACAATGGATAGCTAGCATCCTTGAGGATGAGTCCATATGAAGCTTTGTATGGAAGAAGGTGTAGGACACTAGTGACTTGGGATAACCCAGTGAATAGGGTTGTGCTTGGATGAAAATTGCTCAAGGAAATGGAGCAAGAGGTTGTAAAGATTAGGCAGAATCTGAAAGCAGCACAGGACAGAAAAAAAAGTTATGCAGATAAGCATAGGATGAACGAAGAGTTCAGTGTTGGGGATCATGTTTACCTCAGAGTGAAAGCAAAGAAGAGTTATTTGAAGCTTGGAATTTTTTCCAATCTGTCACCTAGATATTGTGGGCCATTTGAAGTGCTTGAAAGAATAGGGCCTGTTGCATATAGAATTGCATTGCCTTCTAGTACTAGA
>LPNX010869982.1:325794-353110 GCA_001517045.1 Pseudotsuga menziesii | reverse complement strand
ATATATATATATATATATATATATATATATATATATATATATATATATTATCGAGATAAAAAACACCAAAATAATGATTTACCAGATACTTATTTGTCAGACGACGACGGTAATCTTGTTGTTGAGATTTTGTTTTTTGGCGGAAATACCACATACTTATTTGTTCTTGATCTTGATTTTATAAGTGATGACGATAATCTTGTTTAGCTTGTCAATACATGTGGAGTTACAGCCGATTTTGGAAGCTGGGGGATGTCTAACTTCCATGTTTTAAAGCTGATGACCATAACCAAATGTGAAGAAATGCGGTGCAGCAGGTAGTGGTGGAGGTGCGGCCATATTTTGAAACTTATGAACACCATCAAATCTAAAGAAATGTTGAGGAGTTGCTAGCAGTGGAGTTAAATCCTGCACATTTTGAAGCTGATGCCCATAATAAAATCCAAAGAAATGCGGTGGAGCTACTAGACTTGGAGGTAAAGCCATGTTTTGAAGCTAATGCCCATGATCAAATATGAAGAAATGTGATGGAGATGCTAGCCCCAGAGGCTGAGTCGTGTTTTTGAGTCGATGACAACCATTAAATCTAAAGAAATATAGTGGATTTGGTCACTATGAAGGTAAATCCTGCATGTTTTCAAACTAATCACCTACTTTGAAGATTTGTTGAGGAGGTGACACTGCAAACACAACTATGTTTCTTGATAATTGCAACACAGGTATTCGTGGAGTAATAAGAGTTGGTAGCTGTGCAGGTGGAGGAATTGGAACACTAGAAAATCGGAAGAAGCCTACTGGGAGATGTTGGAAATATTAATCACTCACAGATCTGTACCTGACTCTCAGCTGACTCTGTCAAAGTTTGTATCAGTCAAGATCTTGTCGGTTAGTCTAACAAGAGGGAAGAGTCCACGATTCGGCAATGTAAACCACTCGAAATTATTTCTGAAGCTAAGTCGTTAGGTAGATAGTTATTACAGTCTTTAATGGTGAGTCAGTCGACTCATGTAGAAGAAATTTTCAAGTTGCCTATAAATAGAAGAAGAAGATTGTAAATTAAGTTAGTCACTAGACACAATAGAGAGACAGTAGAGGAACTCAGGGTCAGAAGAAGTGAGAAAGAGAAGTTGAAGCTCAAGCTTCTATGTATGTGATTCATTCAAAGAGCTGAAGCTTTGTAAAAGGATCAGTTGGTGAGTCGACAAGTTTGTAATACCTTTGTTATTTCCGCATAGTTATATATATGAAATAGTTTATGGTTGAATGCATGTTTATTTGATCACACAATATTTCCATATTTACTTGTGTAAATGTATTTTACAATTATGGTTGAGTGAAAGAACACGAATCCTTAAATTTATCACTCCGTGAAAGTTCCAGGTTTTACGGCACATTGGTCGACTCAAGTCTTCCTACTTATTTGGGTATATGTTTTATAAGTTATGTTGGATTTGTTAATGTGTCTGTTTTTACTTCAGCTTACTGACAGGTGAAAAGCATTTGTAATTTCTTAAGTCTTTTAGACTAATAAACATACTCTGTGTTAGATTTTTATAATTTAAGCAATATGATCTTAGGATCTTATCTAAGAGAATAACATGCACAGCAATAAACACAAGAGACAAGAGACACAAAGAATTTTCCTCAGAAAAACCATAAAGGAGAAAACCGTGCAACTTCCTCAGAGATAGAATGAGCACCAAATGGCAGCAGTAAAACCTAAAAACAGAAAATATTATCTCCACAGCTTGTTCTCTCGCTCACACTTGAGAGAGCTTCTCTTCTCTCGCTCATGAGCCCCAGTGACTGAGTGTGTGTGTGATAAATAGAGAGGCTCACTCTCTATTTATATTCTTTCATTCACTTAATGTCCTTTTCAACATGTTAGCCCCACTTAACAATTACTTACTAGGGCTGACATCTCTAGGAGAGTCTAATAACCCTACTGCCCCACAAACGTGGGGAATTTTCCCTCCGTTCAACAAGGAGGGTTAAACTTGACACAATTGTGGGGACTATTTCCCCGACTTACAATGGAGGGTTAACCTCAATGAATTTACATGACTTGTTTACATTATTGAATCCCCCGATTGAAACATCGGGGAATGACATGACTCAATTACATTATAGATACTTCTTGGAATAAACATCGGGATACAATACATAAGATATACAAGTGAATACATTCCAAAGTTACAAATACATCAACACTCCCTCTTAACTGGGAAGGTATTGTCTCGACACAATTTGTCAGCACAAGTCTTCTTCTCTGTATCGTCTCGATCATCATCAAGTCATATTCATCGTCAAGTCATCTTCATTGTCAAGCCATATTCATTAAGTCTGGATCATCACTTGATCTGGAGCATGACTAGATCATTATCAAGTCTGGATCATCACTGGATCTAGATCATCACTGTATCATCACTTGATCTAGATCATCACTGGATCATCATTATCATCACCGCTTCTGCTATCTCAATCAAATGGTGCTATCTCTTCATTCTTCTCGTCACAGGAAGTTCTACAGAGCCAACCCTTTTTCATGATGGTTGTAGTACTATCCTCCATGTAGGTCTTCATCGAGAGGGCCAGCCCTTTTTCATGCTGGATGCACATCTATAGAGCCAGTACTTTTTCATACTGGATGTTTCATCACATATCTAGTCCTTTTTCATACTATATGTGGCATCTACACAGATCTAGTCCCTTTTCATACTGGATGTGTCATTACAGAGCTAGTCCTTTTTCACACTAGATGTGGCATCTACATAGAGCCAGTCCTTTTTCATACTAGATGCGTCATCATAGAGCTAGTCCTTTTTCATACTATATGTGGGATCTACACAGAGCGAGTCCTTTTTCATACTGGATGTGTCATCATAGAGCCATCCCTTTTTCATGCTAGATGTGGGATCTACATAGAGCTAGTCCTTTTTCATACTATATGTGTCATCACAGAGCCAGCCCTTTTTCATGGTGGATGTGGGATATACATAGAGCTAGTCCTTTTTCATATTAGATGTGTCATCACAGAGCCAACCCTTTTTCATCTTGGACATGGGATCTACACAGAGCTAATCCTTTTTCATACTAGATGTGTCATCACAGAGCCATCCCTTTTTCATGCTGGATGTGGCATCATCACATACATCTGACAATGGAAGGAACCAATCCTCTCACCATGTCATAGCTCTTACATCTAACCATGGAAGGAACCAATCTGATAACCATGTCAGAAAAGCATAGAACTTATATCTGACCATGGAAGGAACCAATCCTCTCACCATGTCAGAAGGGCTCACGAAATCATCACTTCCCTTTGGAAGGAACCTCGATCTAGAGAACACCAAGCTTCTCCCTGAAGTACTCAAACTTCACTTTGGCCATTTCTAGTATAGAATCACATCATGGCTGATTACATCCAAGGATAACCTGCGAGCTTCACCAGGACTAATTATTTTCGAGGACAACCTACAGGACCGTTTATGGCTGAGCAACCTATGAGATTCGCCAGGATTTAAGCTCAGACAACCTGTCTTATCACCTGTGCTAGAACTCCCTCTTTCGAGAGATCTCGATCTGGATCATAAAATTGAGCTTCACTGCTCCTCTCTGCATCATACCAAAATGCAAGTCAGATCAATCAAATCAAATACTAGTTTTCAAAAGAAACATACTACCTCCCAAATCACAAGTGGCAACATCTTTTTCCTCGGCTGCACTCAGTGCCATGCAGGACTCCATCCTGTCAAACTGAGAGATCACACCTGATCTCATACTAAAGTAGCACCTCGAAGTTCTCTTCCTATCAATGGCACTACCTGCCCAATATGAATCCACATAACCCTCTAGGTTAATCTTCTGATTCGCCTCATACTTGAGCCCATAATCAATTGTACCCTTCAGGTACCTTACTGTATGATTTGCAACTATCTGGTGAACATGTCTCAATGTGTTCACAGCAAAGCAAATATCAAGTCTTGTATTCGTTAGGTACATCAAAGACCCAATATTCTGACGATACATCGTGGCATCAACTGCTTATGATGAAGCATCACTCAATAGCTTCAAGTTCGATGCCATAGGTATGGTCATACAGTCCATCATCCTAAACCTTTTCAGGATCTCTACTGCATACTTCCCTTGTCCACACCTCCATGCCTAGAAAATAGTGAATCATCCCCAAGTCCTTCATCTTGAACTTGGCAGTAAGTCTCCTTCTTGCAAATTTAATGAGTTCCTCTTTTCTGTCAAGAACAAGTCATGCACATATAACAGGAGCATTACTGGTCTTATGCTTTCAACCTTGAAGTAAAGTTTGGAATCTGCTTTACTCTCAGTAAATCCTAGAGTCATTAGTAAGCTATCCATCCTGTCATACCATGTCGAACCTCAGGATCTTCTACAGTCGCTCCCTCTGAAGTGAAGCATCATACTCCCTCTATCTTTCGTGCTCTATGCACTGAAACATTCTGTACCAGAGTGACAAGTAGCTTCCTCTGCTACTAATATTCTATGTATCCATCTAGGATGACTGGATATCAAGATCCTCTATCTTGAAAGTTCTTCGCGCACCCATCTGTGAGCTTGTCATCCTCTATAGACTTTCATCTTCAACTTTGTAGCAAAGGTTCAGATCTTCATCAAGATCCTCATGTGTGTGTTATCCCATGGGCGTCTTCTGAGCTCGTACAAGGCCTTCTTTCATTTGCACACATGATTCTACCTATCATGTGTCTCAACTCCCACTGGCTGCAAATTTTTCTTCATAGTCTATGCCTTCTTTTCATGAGAAGTCTCGTGCTATGAATATTTCCTTGTATCCCATGATGTTTCCATATACTGCATGATGGAACTACGAACTTCCCTTCACGTATTGATACTGCATCGTAGACATCATTATTCTTGAACTGGTCTTCCCTTTCTTCTTGGTTACTTCTTCATGGCTAGAAGTTTCTGCATCAATGATGTCGCTGCATTCATCATGTTATTCTTCATCTTGAACTGTTGTCACTTGTTCTTTGGAACAAGTCTCATCCTTCTTTGCTTGTAGGTGATTTTACACGATCTTTCCTACAAGTCAAATGCATTAGTTGTATGGTTAGAAACATTTCATAAGGTATATTCATAATGAAAGATTCTTTTGTATCAAGATATATGATTATGCAAGTATTTTAGCCAATACAACATTCATCCATATCTCACGGAAAATTTTCTAGATGCCTTCCATCTCTACCAAGACATCATTGAGATTATGCACTAATCCAATATGTTAGCAAAGAGGTTTCATTCTAGATAAGTAACAATGGAGAGTTATAGAGCACAATGAGCTACTTATCCATCACATGCATATTAGTAGTATACCGTCATTAATGCAAACATTCTATAATGCATAATACATTAACTAAATATAAACAAATGCATAACAAAACAATATCATGAAATGACAATTGAATATTTATTTTTATTTGTTTCGTGGGTAGACTCCTTCTTGAACCTTCAACTTCATCATCTTCTTCATTCATCATTTCTTATCCAAATAATAAGATGGATAAAGGGTTCTTAAAGAGTTGATTTATTCTTATTCCTCATCGCTTGAGGGATCTTCTTTGGATGGTGAGAGCTTGATCTTTAGTTGCTCCCATATTCTTTTCTCTTATTATGAGTCGAGCTTCTTCTTGTGTGTGCTCTTCCTAGAGTCTGCTGAAAGTAATTACTTCCTTCTGGCACACTTTCCTTGAATGAGTGAATTCCCATGTTCCTGGGAGGCCATTCAAGGTGGCTATCACCACTTATGCATTCTCCACTTTTTCTTCTGCGGCTACAAGTTGTTCTTTGATTTGAGATACCCTTGTAAAGTATGACTATATGGCCTCTGCATTCTGGATCTTCACATTCTTCAACTGTTTTCTCAAAGTCATGTTTTGATTTATGTTCTTCCCTTCAAATATCTTGTTCAAGGAATCAAATATATCTTTCAATGTATTTAGGGAATACATGTGTGGTATAAGGTGATCCTTGATTGAGTTAGCAATGATCTTCTTGACCTTGACCAAGTTCTTCTTGTGTAAGGCTTTAGCCTCATCTCCCTCTGGAACTGGAACCTCTTCACTTATGTAGGTGTCCAATTCATTTTCTTTAGATACATCATATAATTCCATGCTTGGAAGTTGTCAAATTCACCAAACTTATCATCAAGCTGATGTGATAGATCATGCTGAAACGAGAACCTCAAATGAAAATAGCAAAAGATTAGATCTTACCGATTTGAGGTGTTTGTCCTGGTTCCAGAGCTGGCTGATCTAGGGCATTTCAGAGAAACCCTAATTTTCAAAACTTGGAATATTTTAGATCTGATTGGATAGAAATGTAGACCTCTTCAAGGTGAGCTGTACAATGTACTCCTTTTTTTTAAACAGTGGAGGGAAGCTTCCGGAACAGGAAGCCCTAGTTTTCCAATTTCTTCTGCAGAAATTCTTGATACTGTTTCTATGGTATCTCCACAATTACTACTCCTCTATGTTTGAAACTTTCCACTGAGGTAACCTCACATGTCCTTGTTCCAAAACCATAGGTTTCATCAGAATTGGTTTCACCAATTGGGACTTATGAGCATTTTCCCAAGGTGACCTGTTTCAAGACTGTTTAGCATAGTGAAGTTGTATGGACTTCCATGTGTCATTCTTTCATCGTAGAGGTCCAAAACTTATACCACCGAAATTAAAGTCTGTGTACTTTCTGAAACATCTTCATAAATTTCATTTGGACCTTTGTAGCCTGAGATATAACAATTCTCCCCAGGTGTCCTGTTTAGGGATGAATCTTGGAAGAGGATGGAACCCTAACTTGGAGGGATCATATCTCCTATAATATCACGAATATGAGACTGAAATTTGGACACAATGTGAATAAGGATTGTATCGTCGTCTTGTGAAAGTTTCAACTCCTGATCCTTCTCCAATCCTGATATATAGGGAATGTACCAAAACTTATCAGTTTTAGTATTTTAGGGTTTTTTCGATCTGGGGTCAAACTAGAGTTTGACTTTCTCAGAGTTATACCCAACAAAAAATATTGACCCAGGTCCCTAAAATTTGATTTTGATGAGGAGATAAATCCTATTCCTGGCTCACTCAAAAATTCCTCTTCTGTAAGAAGCCCTAATTTTCCACACCAAAAACTGAAAATGCTCGGAATCGAATTCCGCTTCGACAAAAAGATGTGCCCTTCAATGGAGAGTCAGCCTAGCATAATTGTGCTGATGGATTGTGGAGAGAGACCCAAAAAGTAAGAATCCCTATCTTCTACAGCTGCACAATGTCTTCTTCTCAGGTTAGCTCCGATACCATGTTATATTTTTATCATTTAAGCAATATGATCGTAGGATCTTATCTGAGAGAATAACATGCACAACAATAAACACAAGAGACAAGAGATACAAAGAATTTTCCTCGAGGAAACCATAAAGGAGAAAACCCCGTAGCTTCCTCAGAGATAGAATGAGCACCAATGGTAGCAGTAAAAACCAAAAATAGAAAAGAGGATCTCCATAGATTGTTCTCTCTCTCACACTTGATAGAGCATCTCCTCTCTCACTCATGCGCCCTAGTGAGTGTGTGTGTGTGTGATAAATAGAGAGGATCACTCTCTATTTATATTCTTTCATTCACTTAATGTCCACTTCAACATGTCAGCCCCACTTAACAATTACTTACTAGGGTCGACATCTCTAGGAGAGTCTAATAACCCTACTACCCCACAACTGTGGGGACTTTGCCCTCCGTTCAACAAGGAGGGTTATCCTTGACACAATTGTGGGGACTATTGCCCCGACTTACAATGGAGGGTTAACCTCAATGACTTTACATGACTTTTTTACATTATTCAATCTCTTGATCAAAACCTCAGGGCATGACATGACTCAATTACATTATAGATACTTCCTGGAATAAACATCGGGGTACAATACATAAGATATACAAGTGAATACATTCCAAAGTTACAAATACGTCAACACTCTGTATATTTCGACTAAAACCAGACCAAAGTAAGTGAACCGACAAGGTCAGTTGAGTAATAATACTTAAATGTCGAAGAGGTCAGCCTTGTGGTCGAATTAAAGTTACCAACAAGCTGTCAAATCAGTAAGTAGAACCTACAAGTAAGTCGAAGTAAATTAGTTGGGTCTAAAAGTTCTATCAAAATTTATAAAATTGTCCAGTCAGGAGTTAGACAAGTTTCACCTGGGTCTAAAATTTCTATCAAAATTTATAAACTTGTCCAGTTAGGAGTTAGAAAAGTTTCACCCGACAAGTAGAAATAGAAAAAAGAGGTCAGCATTAAAAATTGAAAATTAATTTTAATATTAACTGAGCGGTAAACTCAAGTTTAGTCGGCTCGGTTTTGGCTAAATGGTATCAGAGAAAGGTTTATATTAGAGCAAGGTTTAGGAAATAAATCTTGTCTTAAAACATGGAAAATTAATTTTCTAAGGAAAGTTAATTAAAAATAAAAATGGCTTCCACTTCTGGTTCATTGCAAACTCCAAATTTTACAAGAATAAATTATGAATATTGGTATTTAACAATGAAGGATTTATTCAAAGGTCAAGATGTCTGGAAGATAGTCCACCATGGTTATGCATAACCAAGAGACATGAAAACATATAAAAATATCACATAGGTAGAGAAGGATGTTTTGAGGGAATAGAGGAAGAAAGATGGAAAAGATCTGTTTTACATACAACAATCTATGCATGAAAGCATACTCCCAAGAGTAGCAGCAAAAACTAATGCTAAGTAGGCATGGGATACATTATAGACCGCCTATCAAGGTTTGGATAAGGTAAGGACATCCAAGTTGCAGATTCTGAGAAGATATTTTGAATCTCTGTTCATGAAAGATTTAGAGATTGTAGACACATTCTACACCAGAGTTGTTGGTTTGATAAACCAGCTAAAATATCATGGAGAAGCCATAGAATACCAAAGAGTTGTTGAAAAAAATTCTCAGAAGTATTTCCCCAAGATTTGAAAACTTGGTTGTGACCTTGGAAGAACACACAAACATGTCGACATTTACCATTGATGAGCTTCAAGCTTCACTCATCAATCATGAACACAGACTCAGCAGAACATAAACATCATTGGAAGGTGCATTCGCAGCACATTCATCCATAAGCCATGGAAGAGGTAGGGGAAGAAACAACTTTAGAGGCAAAGGAAGGAGTTCTTCAATAGGAGGACGAGGCAGAAGTCCTGCAAATGTCAGTGGTAGAGGATATAATCAGAATCCAAGTCAGCCAAGTGGCAAGAGGTTTGATAAATAAAAAATTCAATGTCATTAGTGTAAGAAATTTGGTCATTGTGCATGTGAATGCAGGAAGAAACAATATGACCAAGGAAGGAAAAGCCCAAATCAGTCAACCAACACCAACACTTCGAAAAGTGCAATGTTAATGGCAGCTACATCTCCACTTGAATGCAATGTTGTTCAAAAAATTCCACATGACATATGGTACTTAGATTCAGGATGCAACAACCACATGATTGGTAATTTAAACTTGTTTTCCAGTCTAAACAATTCAGTTCAAACTGATGTTACACTTGGAAACAATGTCCAAGTTACTGTCTTAGGAAAAGGCACTATTGATATTCTAACCAAACAGGGGGAGAGTAAGTATATCCCTGATGTCTATCGTGTCGAAGTTCTGAAACATAATTTGTTAAGCATTGGACAACTGATACAAAAAGGCTACAGATTCTACATGGAAGATGATCATTGTGTGATCAAAGATAAGCATCCAAGCGACCAGCTGATAGAAAAAGTGCCAATGACAAGCAATCGCTTGTTTCCATTGAGGATAGTTCCCAACATGAAAGGGAAGACAAATACAGGAGCTGCATTCAAGGAAGAAAGTAAAGAAATAGTTGAGCTCCTCGACAAGAAAGAAAATGGAAGCACAAATTTGCAAGATGCATTTCAGATAGAAGTTCAGGACGAATCCTAGCTGTGGCATTTCATATTTGGACATCTAAATTTTGGTTGGATGAAGCTACTACACACAAAGAATATGGTGAAAGGATTACCATTGATCGAAAGACCAGAGATGGTTTGTGAAGGATGCATTTTTGGCAAGCAGCACAGAGAGAATTTTCTAGTTGGAAAGTCATATAGAGAACACACACCACTTGAAATTGTGCACTCTGATATTTGTAGTCGAATGCAGACATCGTGTATTGGTGGATGCAAGTATTTTCTAACTTTTATTGATGGCTACTCAAGAAAAACATGGGTATATTTTTTGAAACATAAATCTGATGCATTTGGTTATTTTTAGCAGTTCAAGGCACTCGTGGAGAACCAGAGTGGACACCGTATCAAGATCTTAAGGGCTGACAAAGGAGGTGAATATGTTTCAAATGAATTTATAAATTTTTTCAAGACCCATGGAATACAAAAAAAATTCACTGCATGGTATACACCTCAGCATAACGGTATTATAGAAAGAAATAACAGAACCATCATGGAGATGGCACGCAGCATGTTGGCAACCAAGCATTTGCCAATTGAATATTGGGGTGAAGTAGTCGCAACTACCATATACATTATGAACTGGTGTCTGACAAAGTGTGTGAAGAACAAAGTTCCCCAAGAAGCATGGATAGGTATGAATCATATTGTTTCACATTTAAAATTTTTTTGTTGTGTTGCATATGCTCATGCTCCAGATGAGCTGAGAAAGAAACTAGACAAGAAGGGACAAAAGTGTATTTTTTCGGCTATTTTGAAGACACAAAGCATACAAGTTGTATGATCCCATCACAAGGAAAGTGATAATCAGTCAAGATGTTCAATTTGTCGAGAATGAATCATGGGATGGAACTGTCGACATAAATGTCAAGATTGTGTCGAATGTCGACAATGATGATATGGAAGAGGAAGTGGTTTAAACATCACATGTAAGTCAATCGGTCGCAGCACCGTTAACTCCCATGACACCACAACATGGTTCAGCACAAGGACCATCGACACAAGTAGTAGTTCAAGCTACACCGACAAGCACACCAAGAGGACAACAGACTCCATCAAGCATTTTGTCAAGATCGACATCGACAGAACCGGTGAAGACAAGAAGCGTGCAGGAGATATATGAAGTTGGTACACCAAATTCATTCTCTCTCTTTGCATTATTTTCTCCTATATATGATCCACTAACTTTTGAATAAGATGTTGAAGAAGAAGCATGGGCACAAGCCATGGATGAAGAAATAGAATGCATTGAGAAAAAACATACATGGGAACTTGTTGATGTACCAAAAGACAAAGATGTAATCAGTGTCAAATGGATTTATAAGACAAAGCAAGATGTTGATGGGAATCTACAAAATCACAAAGCAAGAATGGTAGCAAGAGGGTTCACATAGCAGCACGGCATAGACTTCAATGAAACATTTGCACCTATCACAAGTATGGATATAGTTAGAACAATCTTGGCCATAGCTGCACAAAAAAAATTTCCTGTTCATCAAATGGATGTCAAGTCAGCATTCTTAAATGGCTATCTAGATGAGGAAGTATATGTGGAACAACCACAAGGTTATGAATTTCTAGGTCAAGAGAATAAAGTGTATAGGATGAAAAATGCACTCTATGGTTTGAAGCAAGATCCTAGAGCTTGGTACAGTCAGATTGATTTCTATCTCACTGAAAATGGATTTCATAGAAGTGAAAGTGAATCGAAACTGTACACTAAAGTGAATAAGCAAGGTAAGATGTTAATTATCTGCTTGTATGTATATGATTTAATATTTATTGGTGATTATGGCATAGCAGATTTTAAAGCATTCATGGAAAGTGAATTTGAAATGACTGATCTAGGGATTATGAAGTTTTTTCTGGGAATTGAAGTTTAGTAGTTTGAAAGTGGTATATTTATATCACAGTCTAAATATGCAAGTGAAGTTTTAAAAATATTTAACATGTCTAATTGCAAGACAACCCCAACACCAGTAATAACAGTTTTAAAATTGAGCAAGGATGATGAAGGATCCACTATCGATCCTATGTTGTTCAAAAGGATTGTTGGCAGCCTTATGTATTTGACAGAAACAAGACCAGACATTATGTATGGAGTAAGTCTGATCTCAAGGTTCATGGAATCACCAAAAGAATCACATTGGCAAGAAGGTAAAAGAATTATGAGGTATGTAAGTGGCACAAAATACCTTGGTATTATGTATTCAACAACAGAAAATTTTAAACTCATTGGTTACACTGACAATGACAATGGAGGAAGCATAGATGATAGGAAAAGCACATCTAGGTACACATTTCATTTTGGTATAGGTGTTGTTTCATGGGATTCAAAGAAACAACCCATAGTAACTTTGTCTTCAGCTGAAGCAGAGTATGTTGTAGCGACAAGTGTTGCATGTCAAGTTGTCTGGATGAGGAGAGTGTTAAAAGACTTGTCATAGAACCATCAAGAACCGACAACCATCTTTTGCAACAACAATTCAGCCATAACATTATCAAAGAATCATGTGTTTCACAAGAGAACCAACCACATCGACACAAGGTTTCATTTCATAAGAGAGTTGGTGAACAACAAGGAAATTTGTTTGGAATTTGCAGGTCTAAAGATCAACTTGTAGATATCTTTACAAAACCATTGGAAAATGATACTTTTCAGTATCTACGTAGTTATCTTGGAATGACAAGTTCTGCGCAGTGAACTCTGTCATAAACAGAGCATGTCTAAGATCTGAATCATTTTGTAAATTTTGTTTTAAAAATCCCCATCTACTCATAATTAAGGGGGAGTGTTGGAAATATTAATCACTCGCAGATCCATACCTAAGTCCATGATTCGGCAATGTAAACTAGCCGAATTTATTAAGTTGTTAGGTAGATAGTTATTACAATCTTTAATGGTGAGTCAGTCGACTCATGTAGAATCAATTTTCTGGTTGCCTAGAAGAAGAAGAAGAAGAAGAAGAAGAAGAAGAAGAAGAAGATTGTAAATTAAGTTAGTCACTAGACACAATAGAGAGACAGTAGAGGAACTCAAAGTGAGAAGAAGGGAGAAGGATAATTTGAAGCTCAAGCTTTTGTGTATGTGATTTAGTTGAAGAGACGAAGCTTTGTAAAAGGATCAGTCAGTGAGCTGACAAGTTTTTAATACCCTTGTTATTTCCACATAGTTACATATATGAAATAGTTTATGGTTGAATGCATGTTTATTTGGCCACACAATATTTCCATATTTACTTGTGTAAATATTTTTTACAATTGCAGTTGAGTGAAAGAACAAGAATCCTTAAATTTCTCACTACGTGAAATTTCTAGGTTTTACGACACATTGGTAGACTCAAGTCTTGCTACATATTTGGGTATATGTTTTATAACTTATGTTGGATTTGTTAATGTGTCCATTTTTACTTCAGCTTAGTCACACGTGAAAAGCATTTGTAATTTCTTAAGTATTTTAGACTGAGAAACATACTCTATATATTTCGACTAAAACCAGACCAAAGTAAGTGAACCGACAATATTGGTTGAGTAAGCCAACTTAGAGGTCGAAGAGGTCAGCCGACTTGAGAGGTTGAAGAGGTCAGCCAACTTGAGAGGTCGAAGAGGTCAGCTGACTTGAGAGGTCAAAATGGTCAGCCGACTTGTGGTTGAAGTAAAGTAACCGACAAGTAAGTCGAAGTAAATTAGTTGGGTCTAAAAGTTCTATCAAAATTTATAAACTTTTCTATTCGAGAGTTATACAAGTTTCACCCAACATGTAGAAAAAGCAAAAAGAGGTCGATGTGAAAAAATGAAAATTAATTTTAATATTAATTGAGTGGTAAACTCAAGTTTAGTCGGCTCGGTTTTAGCTAACAGTAGAGGCATAGCTATGTTTTCATGCTAACGCCTATTACGAAGCCTACACCTACGCCTATAATGCAGTAAAGCCATGTTTTCAAGCTCATCAATCTCAGGTCTAAAGAATTCCTGGGGGAAGTAACGCTGCTCTTTCAAGCTCATCAATCAATCTCATCAAGCCACCCTTCTATCCCTACTACTGTGTGGATTGTTGTCGTCCTATCCTTTTTAATGGAGGTCCAATTTCATAATCAAGCAACTGAGGTTCCTTCTTTATAAATTCATTCAATTCTTCCTCCTTAGCAGCCAGAGCCTCATTCTCTTCTGCCTCGTTCTCATGCATACTACACCTGTTGCATATTTTACATGGTTTCCCTGGATTTGCATTAGATCGAGGACAAAAATAATAATGAATTAAGCCCAAATAATCAATTGTTTGTCTACAAACATAACACATTGTGGCTCCACACCTACATGTAACCATATTGCACCCATCTATCTTGATCAACTACGCCTTACATTTGTTACATTCTCTTCTTATAGATTTTTTCATCCTCTCTTCAACTTCCCTACGAAGAGCAGTCATAGAGTTTTCCTCACCCTCTTCATAGCATAATGGTAAGTGCCTCATCTTCTTGCATTGGATACAAGAATCCTTTAAACATTTTGAGTTTGGAAAGTCCAAAACTTGTAGACACTTGTTTGCTTCATATGGAATATTACAAAATGGGAAGTAAACCAAGCCTTCAATATTGGCTTCTACTACAGCATTATGGGTGTGGTGAGCTTCATATTTCTCAAAAATATCATGTGGAAGATCTCTATGAATCTTTGAGAAAGGAATTGATTCCTCGCAGCCATCCAGTTCCATACAACTTAGTGACGCATGTGCTTTGGAACCTCTATGTATCATTTCTTCTACTCGCCTCCTTATACAGTAAAAAAAAAAGTGTTGTTGATTTGGGCACTCTATCATATTTTCTAATGGATAATCCCAAAAACAACAATGACATTCCCCCACTGCATCCATTTCAATTCCTTTTGTCTTACTCAGACTTTCGTTTTGGAAATTACTAATGATTTCCTTATGAATGGTTTTTGTTGTTACAACTTTTCCACCCGTTATTTCATCAAAGATTCTTGGTCCACTAATTATGACCTTGTGCTTCTCCTTTTAGAAATCATCATGCTTTCCCATAAAAGAAGATATTTCTACTTCTGTGTCCCATTTCTTGATTCCTACTTTCATGACTTCCAAATTTCCATCATATGAAGAATCCAAAGCAACTATCTTTCCATTTCTAGAATTAGATTCATAGTGTGAATCAAACAAAGATGAACGTGCTTCCATATTTCCGAAATTTGCAAAAAAAAATTTCCTATAATTTATTCCATCTAAAAATTGGTGCACAAGCTTGATGAAGAGAAGAGCAGAGCTTGTGAGGATTTAACAAAGAAAATACATACTTTAATACAAGTCTGACCCATAGCTTCAAGCGAACGACATGGGTGAGCAACGCCGACTATGGACAATGAGGTGTTTTGAGAGGTTGCCAATTGGATTTTTTTTCCCAATTTTACTCAGTGTGAGCTTTGGTCATGGGCATATAGGGAAGGTTATAGGGAGGGGTTTACAAAATTATATTAGCGTAGTTTGCAAAAATAGTAAAATTAAAATTGAAGGTTATAGATTGGAAGTGATTTGGAAATCTTGTGAATCTATTTCTATTACAAACATAGAGAAATTTTGATTTTGCAAAATAAAAAATGTCGAATTCCCAAAACAAATGGTTGTAGGGTACAATAGTCCCATAAATGGTAAATGATGGGCTTTCACAATGGGTGAATATATAAATTTATATTTAAATTTATTAATAAAATTGTTCATTTAAAAATAGCTTAATGTGGACCTCTTTGGGTCTTAGTGAAGTCTTTCTACCAACTTTGATATGTAGCTACCACTTAATGTACTTCACATAAAATATGGAACTGTATTTCTATACGGAAAAATATAAAAACTAACAAGAGTTGTGTGCAACATCTTAGGATTTTAATACACTCTATTTTACAATGGGTTGACATACAAAGTCCTGAGATAGTGTCGCGTTAGGTTTTCAACCCAGTTCTTATTGTCATTGGTGGCCTGTTGGCCTCTCTCCATGGACACTCCTGATCCATATCCTGATGGTTCAAGCTTTAAAGCTCACTTCCGGCATATTTTGGCTTCTCAAACCCCTCCCTTTTTCGATCCTCTCCCCGCCAACTCTCGCTTCGACAAATTCTCGGAGGTCTCGAACGTGAATCGTTCTTATGTTGCCTCTAAGCGTAAAGAAGTTACCCTCTCTCAGAAAGGCCTCATTGCGCTCTTCACTCGTATTTGGCCCTCTCCTAGGTCCACTAAAATATGGCTAAGCAAAAACTGGAGGTCACTCACCCAAGGAGAAGTTCAACAAATCTTCTGTGGAAAGGGCTATTTTGTCTTCATTTTTTAGAAGAAGGAAGCTCGAGAACTCATTTCAGGAATGGGCCTTATTTCATGGGGCCTAAAGGAATGTATCTCAACAAATGGAACCTCTCCTTTTATCTATAGAAATAAATCCCTACTGTTGTTCCTTTTGGATAAATATCCCCCACCTTCCTCTGCATTGCTAGAATGATGAGGACTTCCAGTCCATCGGAAACACCTTGGGGAAATATATAGACAAATCTGAACCAAAGCCTCTAATATTTTCCTGTCCTAGGACTTATGCCGAAGTAGATCTAGATAAAGGCCTCCCTGAGGCTATCCATCTCTCAATGGATGGATGGAACCACTTGCAGACTATGGACTATGAGAAAATCCCCTTCAAGTGCAAAGTCTGGCATGAATATGGGTACTTTGCAAATTTTTTCCCAAAATGACAACAAATCCCAACACAGAGGAGAACCGTGCAGAAGGATGGAATGAATTGAACAGAAGGAAAAATGTTAGAGCCACGCCTCCACAAGCACACCCCACCTATGCTAAGAATACCGCCAGAAACAAGTTCTAAGTTCTTGCAAGTGAAGAAAATGAAGACAAAGATATAGGTGATGTAGACAAAACGAAAAACCCCAACAAATATTATGTTCCAAAAGAAGTCCCACCACAAATTGATCAAGAAGATAACAAAGCTCATCCCATACCCTCTCAAGTCCATCCAGAAGCAAGAACGGAAACCTCATTGAATTTAGTAGGTTCAGTCACCAGATCAAGGGAAAAAGCGTAAAAGGAAGAAACATCAAAGAGTATAGATGAATATCAAGAGCCACAAGTCAAAAAAGGAACGAAACTAAACAAGATCACTAGGGAATAGGAAGTAGCCAGGGAAAAAGTGGTAGGGAAGTAGTCCATCATAGACTTCTTAGTCATAAATACTCCATCTAGTAAGTATCTAATCAACATCGATGAGGAGAAAATAGATAGGGTGCCCCACCCCTCCAATAAATAATGAATCTTGTCTCCTTAAATTGCCAAGGATTGGGAGGTCAACAAAATCTAGAAGCCATCAAAAGATTCAAGACAATGAAAGATAACTCCATCCTCATCATTTAGGAGAAAAAAAACACTGCAAAAGATAGTCTGTCAATGATGGGAAAAATTTGTCCCAGAGGGAAAGGAAAAGTTGTTAGTGCCCTCGGGGTCTCATGAGGCTTACTCACATGGTGGGACACACAAATATATCTTCTGCGCTAAGCCTCAGAAAATGGAAGCTAGCCCTTCGTTGAAATAGAAGACAAAGAGAACAATGAATTTCTTCCAATTGAGAACTTCTATGGACCCACTATCCAGGAATGAAAAGAGACCTTTTGGAACTCCCTAGAACAACAAAGTATTAGAAAAACACACTTCCCTTGTATCATTGTTGGATAATTTAATGTCATTGTCTCGACCAAAGAAAGACAAGGTGGCTCCAAAGTTCGTGATCCTTTTGGGGAATGACTTGAAGACCTAATCTCACTCTAGGACTTGATTGACATTAAGCCAAAAAATGGGAAATTCACCTCGAACAATAAAAGGATTGGCCCTGGGCACATAGCCGCAAGGCTTGAATGAATCCTGGTAAGGTCCTCTTTCCTAAAAAATAAGGTAATCCCAAAGACCAAGATACTGGTCTCCGCAGCCTTTGATCACAAAAACCTCTTCTTTTTTCTTTCTCATATTGGGAAGCTTGGTCCACTCGCTTTATGCTTCAAAACTATATGGCTGGATTTGGAGGATGTTCTTCCTATTATCAAATATTCCTTGAATACCTGCATAATTGGATCACCTAGCTGTATATGGAATCAAAAGGTCAAGAAATTTAAGAACATTATCAAACTCTGGGTCACTAAACACTATCAAGAACCCAAGGAAAGGAATATAGAGCTCATCAATAGTCTGGGTCTCCTACAAGAATAATGGGAAAGGAAGAAATCACCAGAGATATTCTATGCCAAGAAATTGAGCTTGACAGAAGAATCAAGATCACAGTTAGACTAAAGAAGGAAGGCTGGAGATTGTGACCTCGGAACCTCTGGATAAAAGGAGGGGACCAAAACACTAAGTTCTTTCACAACCAATGTAAGGAGAGGTAAAGGAGGAACACTCTAAAGGAACTCATAAAGGAAGATGGGACCAAAATCACAGACCAAGTAGAGATCAAGTCTGAGGTAAGGAATTTATTTGAGCATCGCTAACACTTTCAATCGCTTAAGGCATGATTTCATCTTTTTGATCATGGAAAAGTATGCTTTCTCCCATTTCTTCATCAAATAGATCCAACCCTACACTGGCTCCCCTTGGATTTCCCCCCTTATCAATGGCAGACCCCTTGACTTATTCAAAGAAAAATGTGGAATCAGGCAAAGTTGCCCCTTATCCCCCTTCCTTTACATCCTTGTAGCTGACTTCTTGAGAAGAAGAATCCAAAGACTCCTCCTGGAAGGAACCATTCCAGGTCTATCCTACTCTGGTGGAACCCAACCCATAAACCATGCTCTCTTTGCTGATGACATCGTCCTCTTAGGGAGTGCCTCCCTCTAGATCGCTAGAAATTTCAATCTCTCCCTTGACCTTTTCCTCCGCACTTCAAAAGAAAGCAAAATCTAAACAAATTTTTGTTATATGGATTGAACTGCAAATTCCAAAACTATTAGAGATATATCCTAGACACTGAATATAAAATTTAACTATGATTGGACCCATTTCAAATACCCGGGTATCCACATATCCAAAAATTCGATTTCTTCTTTGATGTGAAGTCCTATTATCCAAAAAATCAAGAACAAAATCCACTTCTGGGTGTCCATATGGCTAAATTTTGTTGGGAAATCAACTCTAATCCACTCAGTTCTCTCCTCCTACCAAATATACTCATGCTCAATGATCTTGGCTCCAAATATGCTCATGAATAGTATCATTTTGGAAATTAGAAAATTCCTTTGGCAGGGAGGAAAAGTCAAAAGAAAAAAGTATCACTTGGTAAATTGGAACATAGTCAAAACTCCCAAAATCAAAGGGGGACTAGGAATGAGAGACCTGCAAAAAATTAACAAAGCTCTAGGGGCCAAACTTGTTTAGAGGATGGAAATGGGGAGAAATTACTGGTGTAAATAGCTCATCCAAAAGAAATATATCAAGAAGCCAATATCCAAAATTCTGGACAATAATTGGGAAGGAAAAGGAACCTCCATCTTGAAGCTCTGCAAAAACTCTGTCAATATTATTAAAGAGGAGATTTATTGGATCCCTCGCAATGGTAGAAGCATCAATATCTGCATGAACATAATTCTTGGGAGCATCCCTTTATCCTCCATACTCTCCCTTGAATAACTCTCCAAATGGACCAAGGATAATGGCCTCCTTACGCTCTATGACATCTCAGTCTAGGAACGCTCCCGGACTTGGAGGAGTTGGAAAAATCTCGATGCTCCTCAACACCTTCTATAAGTTCTCGATCATTTCCTCTTGCTTATACATGGAAAATATCCCATAAATAGATGGTCCAAGGATACCATTGGCTAGGGTTGTAAGGGTTTCTACATAGTCAAAGAAGGATATCATATTTTGGACACCAATAATAACCAATCTCAAGCAAGATTTTGGAAAAAGGTCTAAAACTATGACTGTATTCCCAAAGTTAATTTCTTCTTTTGGATCTTAATGCACAAAAAAATCCTTGTAGTGGAAAACCTTATCAAGAGAGGAATAGAAGGACCCTCAATATGCGCTCTATGCAATTCTTATTCAAAAACATCCTCCCACCTTTTTCTCCAATGAAACTTCTCCATCCAAGTTTGGAAAAATATTATGAGCGTTCTTTGCTCACATTTTTCTCCTCATGAAGAGCCTTGGAAGCTTCTCGTCACTTGGATTCCTATTTTCCAAGGAGTGCTCTAGAAAAATTCCACTCTACAGAGAATTTGGAATACGATTCCCAAAAATATCTGTTGGCATCTCTGGTTGGCCAGGAATAGAACCATCTTCTAAGGAAAGAAACCAATCTCCAATCAAATAGTTTCAAAGGTAATCACCATGATCTCAGAAAGGTTGGCTTCAAAAGGCATTGGTTACCCTTCCTTGGAGGAGCTCATAGTTAAGGAATAAAAATGGTGCAGGCTATTTCTCCCTTGGAGCTCCCCCCAATCCAAACTTCTCCAAGCCTTCCAATCCTAAGAAATTAGGAAAAACCCTGACGACTTTGTTCAATGGAGGCAAGATCAACAATCACACTCACTTTTTTTATGGTGCCTCAAGAGGAAACCTTAGGGAGGCAAGTGCGGGAGGGGTCATATTTGACCTTGGAGGATAAATTATGAAGACTTTTTCTTGGGGCCTCAGAACCAAGACAAACAACGAGGAATAATGGTTGGCGCTCCTACATGGCCTAGAAATGATAGATCAGGGATCCATCTCAAATATTCTCATCATTGGGGACTCTCGTCAATTTATCCTCAATATGCGCTCGAGATAGTTCACAGGATCCATCAATTGCAAAAAACTCTACGATAGGATATACCACCTAACCTCCCCTGCATCACCTATCATCACATTCTCAGATCGAATAATGGCCTCGCTGATAGCTATGCCAACAAGGGGGCCTCTCTACCTCAAGGTTCATTAGTTTATAATGACCAAGGTGTCTCCCACATATTCATCCCTTAAGGCTCCCCCCTCTTTCTCTCACCCCTTCCCTCCATGGGTCAAGTCTCCTCATCCATCATGCCCCTCCTCATCTAGCTTACTGGTCATTACTTTGACGTGTGATATCCTCTCCCGATGTGCCTTAACTCCTCGTCCTTTTCCACAGTGTGAGCCAGATTCTCTCGCACCTATGAAATGGTTCCTCACCTCCATTTGATCGCCTCTCCCCTCTCGCATTCACATTTGAAACCCATTGTTGAAGGATCTAAACTATCGCCTGCAGATTCTATGACTAATTGCTCTGCATCCGTTGTTGGAAGGTCTGATGTTAACATCACCCCGCTCATCGATGAAGGACCAGTTGTTGACAACGTATTGTACAACATCGAAGGTCTTTATGTCAAAAGATTTGTGTCTCCTTTCGACATCCACTCATCTTCTAATCCATCAACAACTACGATCCTTTCTTCACATTTATCGACCTCAGTTCTCTACTCTCAGTATTTCAATGGAAAACAAGGGCTCTGGTTTAGGGTACTCAACCCTCAAGGAAGGTCAAGAGGAACTCAAGCTCCACATACACAGGATTTCATATTTTGTTGGAGTCGACATCAAGGACAACAAGAATATGGCCTATGATGTAAAACGCTTGGTTTCTGATGTGAGGCTTTTGTCCTACCAGACTAGCTTCCATGACTTCCGCATAGATGACCACAACATAGATCTCAAGGAGTTGATGGCCATGATAAATTTCATCAAGGAATACCTATAGAATCTTGTCCAGATGAATCAATGCAGCCACTATCAAGACAACCTTGGTAGAGCAGCTCAGTCAATGGACAAATTCTGAGTCACCCAGCCTGTGGGGTTTCCAGGAAAACCAAATTAGTTTCTTTAGCTCTGTCTATGTTTTTTGTATAATTTTGAATCAATATTTTGTACGCATATACTCTTCTCTAGTAATAGTTTACAACATAAACTTTGATTTTGACTTTAGATGGATTTCAACTCAGACAGTAGTTTATGTTGACCTTCTCTCTCAGCTTTCTTATATCAGCTTCTTTTTTGCTATGTTATGGATGGTTGTGCATAACCCTTTTTGAATATCTATATCTATATCTATATCTATCTATATATATATATATATATATATATATTACTGATTCTATTAAAAAAAACATCTTAGCAATTTTGTTTAGTCCCTCCCTTTGTTATATCTAAACAAAATATTTTATTTAACCTAAAAAACAAAATAAATTATTATATTTTTTTTCAAAAAAACAAAGCACAAAAATATAACTAATTTTAATGCATGTTTTGTTTTTTAAAATACAAATAGTAGATTAAAATTAAGATATTAGAATTGAGGGATGGCTCATAAATGTCTCACTATCCCAAAGCAACAATAGAAGTTAGAAATATAGTGCACAATATGTTTATTTTGATATACACTTTGAAGATCATCATAGGAACATAACACAATGCCACTATAATGCATGGTGTAGATAGGATCATGGGAAATTTAAAGGATCCATAATTTTGTTAAAGTGTAGAAACCCTGGCATAGTTCTTAAACTTGCAAACATAATTTTTTTGGGGATTTTTTGGTAAGAATACTCAAATTTCTAAGTACTTTATATAGTTTTTGGGAAATTTTGGCAATTTTTAGAGCAACATGGAATTTCTATGAATCACTTGTTTGAAAAAGAGAAATTTGCAAATCTTTTCTTTGGAAAAAAATTGAAAATATCCTATGGGTAAAATTTAGCCCCTAAAACTTTCCTTGATAGAGTGTGCTTGCATAATTAGTGATGCAATCACTTTTGCAAAGAGACTTGGTGATAGGACCTATCTACCCTAATGTGTGCATCAATGAATCAAGTATCTCGATTTTTGTCCAAATTGTAGGCATCAAATAACTGAGAGACAACACTACAACATTACAAGAAATATAATGAACTATATTGTCAAGACATTTAGTGAGTGTAATATCTTAACTTTGTATAAATAAAAATCATACATGACCCTTTGAGAAGTGATTGTGGACCAAAACCAAAAACAATAAGGAGAAACAACCATTGCATGGTAAACCAAACAATAAGACACATTCTAAGAATCTCAAATTATAGAGAAAAGAAGTTGCAAAAGGGGCACTTCAAAAACCCCTTATACTACTATGTATGCACAATATTTTCATAAATCTTATTACACGTAATTTTATATTTAGGGTCAAAATTTTAAAAACTTGACTTTATACCTCCAAAAAGAGTTATCAAATGAAATAGGGATTGAAACCACCCTTCCAGTCCTGGAGCATGATCTAATACATTTTCTCCTTTTCCAAGTTAGGACATCTAAGTACCCAAGTATTTTTCACCATCTTGAAAAAAACAAGTTGGTAGATATCAAAGTACTGTAACTTATATTAATAATTGAAAATTATTTAGAAATATGTAAAGAAAAGAATTAAAAGTTATACAAAAAGAGCCATGTGGTGGCAATGTCCTCAACGTTGCCACCAACTTTACGACCAGACATTGCGACTAGCCTTATGACCACCTATGAGCACGATTTTTTTATGTCTTCAACTCTTTTCATGGATTTTTGTTGAAATCGTTCGGACGAGTTATTGTGTACTTCTCCCTGATTATCTTTGTTGTATGGATTTTATTATCATCTGCATAAGAAAAAACCCAATAATTTCATTATTGGATTCTATTTTATTTTTCAATTAGTTCAATGATGCTACTAAAATATGTGATGTATATTACCTCATTGTAAGGAATAAGACTATTCGTAGCATTCGAATGAGTCTTATTTTCCTCATTCTTGGCTTGTCTCTTCTTCATAAATAAACATCCACCACTGAAAATGGTTTCTTCTTATTTTGAAGTGATTCTATTTAGAAAGCAAATGAAATGTTACCACTATGTAGACAAAGTGTGATCGATGAGACTTGAGCTTTCTACCATCTCAATCATGGCATAAGACTCAAGAAGGAAATTGTGGATAAGATTTGAATTAATTTTCGATTAATATACCATCACTTTCCAAAACTCAAATATTAATGAAAGGAAATATACACAATGACTCAAATATTAATAAAACCTAAAACATTTAAAACTTACCAAAACTAAAATAAATTAATGGAAAAAGGAAATACCATAATGCATGAATTCTCTAAGAAGTTTTGATACTAGTAGATCTATTGGAAAAATATTCCTACAAACATGTATTATAATTAATAATATTCTTTAATTTATACATTTCCACATTCCCTTGCAAGTTAACTTGACAATAAACTAGCAATTTTGTAGTAGTGAGTATTTTCAATGGATCACTTCAGTGGCAAGAAAATTTCAACATTCATATATCTAGATTTTATTTTATTTTATCAGACAATATTTATTTATCTCTTTAATGCTTGATAAAATAAATTATTTTATTAATTAACATTCATTTCATATTATTTTATTGATCAACATTCATTTCTATAGGAGGCTCCAATTTTTCATTCTCCTCTCCATGCTTCTTAGCCATGAATAAATATGCATTATGATTATTCCATTGTTTCTCATAAATCTATATAATTCACATAAAATAATATTAAATAAATAAATAAAAATTGTTCTAGAAACATAGAGTTAAATCGATATGCATACACTATTAGTATTTAATAATTAAAACTCAAGAATAACTAACATGTTTTATGTTTTAAAAAGATGAGAATAAATATACATACATTAGTTCTAATCTAAGCTAGTAACAAAATAAATGTTGTAATTACATGAATAAATAATACTAATAATTAAAACTAATGAATAACTAACATGTTTTATGTTTTAAAACATGAGAATAAATATACTTACAATAATTCTAATATGATGGCTACAAAATAAATGTTGTACTTAAATAAATGAATTTGGAATTTTGGTTTTGAACTTTCTCAATATTTATGAAGTAAATTTGGCGTAGAGATTAATTTCTTTCAATATTTTATACATCGAGCGTAGAAATGGATGGATCTCGATATATCGGGGGGTAAATTTATGATGTTGATTAAAATACGTTTTTATTTTTATGTTTATGAACTAGAGGTGTCATTCGTTAAATCCATCTATTAAAGGAAGCATTTTGTTTATTTAAGGAAGGAATTCAACACAATGATTTCATCTTTTTTTTTCAAAGAACAAAATCCAATTCTTTGTTAACAAACCAAAATCAAAACAATACTAAAAATGAATTAGAACTAGGAAAAACTACCTTATTGTATAGAAATTAAGCTACAAGGAAAGTATTCAGATTCAATCAGAGAAATAACCATTCACTTACAACAATAAATAAACCTAAAGAAACAAAATATAATGAGAGAGTAGCTGACCTTGTATCAGATGAAAAATATTTTGATCATATACCTACAACCATATTATGTAGAGCACATATACGTAGTGGTTGCCTCAAACAATAGTAAATGGGGTGGTGATTACTGGTTGGCACAATGTATAGAGAGAAGGAAAACCATCAATATGTCCATTAATGACGATGAAAACAACCACTTCCCAATAGGGTCTATGGTTGTTAAAGGTGAATACCTTACACAGGACAACAATGCAAGAAATAAAGGTGGATATGTTTACATGGATTACAAACTAGGTGCAAGTGTGTATCACTTTACCAATTTAATCATTGGTACGAACAATGCCTAGCCGAAATTCATCAAAGGCACGCTACTTCTTACCGGATATAGAGCACTAGAGACTAATGGAGACCATCATTATAAAGATGATCCCGAGGGCTTGGTTGTATGATAATAGGTGGGATCCAGCATGATGAGGTATGTTACATACTTTTAATTTTCTCATGTATGTTATTTATGAAAATGTCAATTTTGTGTTCTTGATATGCCAAATTTTTGTTTATATTGTTTATAAATATGCCAAAAGTTATCTTGTATGTCAAGTTTATGAATATGCCAATTTTTACATATGATCAATAAACCCTAAGATTATGAATGACATATAAATATCAATAACATGATCATGTCAATATCAATCATATTATCATGACAGTATCAATCATATAAACATGTCAAGATCTCATTCACATGTTAAACATAACATTAGAATACATACATGTAGCTCTTTAGGTCATACCTATCAAATTTGTTTGTAAGCTCTCTTACAGGACTAAAACCATAATTTTTCAAGTAGGTCATATTGTCAATGTTTTGTGCTAATCTATAAAACTACAATGATGGAAACAAGATGCCATAACAATCACTTTCACAAGTTCCTTTGAAGTCTATTGTCTCTCCTAAGGTTTCTGTTTTAAGGCTTATATGATTTCCTTCTTGATAGCTCACCTCTTATACAATGTTGAATTTTTTATATTTGATCTAGATAATTTCTTTATACCAATTATAACCATTAGTTCAAAGAATAAATTTAACCATCAAGGGAAAGAACAAGGTGGATGGAATTCATTTTTGCGATAGGAGCAAAGGTTTCATTGTAGTCAATTCCTTCAACTTAGGAAATTTTTTTTGGCAACTAACCTTTCCTTAAGTATTTCAACACTTCCATCTTATGCATACTTAGTTTTGTAGACCCATTTACATCTGACAAGTTTTCTTCCTTTTGGAAGAGGAACAAGATCCTAAGTATCATTCGCCATTAAGGAACGATATTATTCATCCATAGCTGCATCCCAATCTGGATTTTCTGAAGCTTCTGCAAAAGTTTCTGGATCATGATTCTCATAAACTTGAGCCAAAAGAGAAGAGGCTCACTGAAACTGAGAACGTGTTCGACATTGATTTCTAGGATCACCGACAAGATCACCAGCTGCTTCACATGTTGAACGAACCCGTCGAGGAAGCATTGGTGCCGGTGCAATTGGAGGAACATGAACAGGCGGAGGTGGATTTTCATCCTCACTGTCACCATCAGAAACTGGAGTCAGAAACCTGTCAGGGAAGTTGGAATAAAAATAAGAAGAAGGCACAATCGTCGAATCAGGCTCGCAGGCCAAAGATGGCACACCCACCAAGTTAGGCTCGCAGGCCAAGATATTTTCATCAAATTTAATATCTCTTCTAATGATTATATCATGTGAATGGGGCTAAAGAATTCTATTACCTTTTACATCTTTAGAATATCCAACAAATATGCACTTTTCACTTTTAGGCTATAATGCTTTCCGTTTTTCATCCAGAATGTGAGCCCATGCTTCACAACCAAACACACGAAAGTGAATTACATCTGGTTTAATTTTACTCCATGCTTCTTCCAATGT
>LPNX010869982.1:315397-325783 GCA_001517045.1 Pseudotsuga menziesii | reverse complement strand
GATTAACTATGTAATTTGCACAATTTATGGCCTCAACCCAATATTGAAGACTTAGTCCCTTAGATTGGATCATACAATTAGCCATTTCTTTTAAAGTGTAGTTTTTCCTTTTAGCTACACCATTTTGTTGTGGTGTATATGGAACAGTGTGCTATTGTTGGATTCCTTGTTCAACACAAAAAGTAGTGAACTTGTTGTTAACATATTCTCCTCCATTTTCAGATCTTAACTTAATAATTTGATGACCAGATTGTTTTTCAACATGAAGGGCCTTGTAGTCCAAGAACATGTTAAATACTTCACTCTTAAGTTTTAGGAAGTAAACCCAAGTGTGTCTAGAGTAGTCATCAATGAAAGTCAAGAAATATTTGAAACCAGAAAAGGAAGTAGATGGAAGAGGACCACACAAGTCACTATGCACAACCTCCAAGGGAAAAGAGGCATGCCAAGAGGCACGTTTGTCAAAAATATCTCGATGATGTTTTCCGAGTACACAACCGGAACAAACACCATCCTTGCAAGATACCATCAGAAGACCAGTCACCATATTGTATTTACATAGTTGTTGCAATAAGCGAGAATTTAACTGACCAAATCGCTTATGCCAAAGTTTACTCAAGTTATCACCATGAGCAACAAAAACTGAAGGAAAAGGTGATGACCCAAAGTTGTTAAATTTGTACAACCTAGTAATATCATCAACAAGAATAGTAGCAAGAACATTTTGGGGATTTTTAAAATCCTTGATTACAACTTGGTGAGGTGTAAACGTCACAGTTTTACCTTCACCCGAATGAGTAATTTTATAAACTGATAACAAATTGCAGGAAATTTTTGGAACACATAGTACATCACTGAAATGAGAATTTTCTACTAGAACTGTTCTAGATCCTACAACACTTAGAGATCTATCATCACCAACAAATATTTGTTTGGTGTTACATTCATGCATAGTAGAAAATATGGCTTGATCTTTAGCCATATGATAAGATGCTCCAGAATCAATGAACCATTCATTTGAAGTAGAAGAAGAAGATGCAGTATAAGAGTAACTAAAAGTAAAAGGTGCATGTCCATGAGAGTTAGATTCTGAAGATGAATCTAGGCCGATGTGGTGCTTCTTCATTGTTGCTTCCAAGGCTGCCATCTTCTTGAAACACTTAGATTCATCATGATTATCTTTCCCATAAAAATTGCAATCACGCTCAGTCTTATTTCCTTTTGGCTTGGATCCTTTGTCATGTTTTAAAGAAGGAACTGATTGAGAGGGTTTAGGACCCTTGTTGTTTGGCTTATTATTGCACAAATTATGTTTGTTGGGAGGATTGAACTTTTCTCTTTGTTGGGACAATAAGGCTTTCCCAGATGCATCTGCATTGTTAATTATTCCAAGATGAATGAACTTATCTTGCTCTCTAATTAAGGAATCACAAAAGGATTCAAAACTAGGCTCTTGATAGCTAGCTGCAGTCAAGGATTCTTTCATGGAGTAGAATGTAGATACAAAAACATAATATGCAGGTCCAAGTTTGGAAAGAATATGATAAATACATTGTTTTTCTTCTTTCTTAATCTTGCATTTTGCACATAAGAGTATAAGAGTTTTATACTTAGATAAATAGTATTTAATGTATGAAAAATCATTTGTATTCAAGAAAATTAACTCATTCTCAAGTTGATGACCCTGAATTTCATTGTGTTTACCAAACATAGATTCCAACTTTTCCCAAGCTATATCAGGTTCATCAATTCCAAATATGTGGAATTGCAAATCAGTAGAGATTGAAATCCTAATCAATCCACGAGCTTCATCACATATATTTTCCCATTTAATTTTCTTATCATCATCAATGGGTTCTGTTTCTTTCCCTGAGGTTATCCTAAAAAGTCCCCTACTTCGCAGAACATCCTCCATATGATATTTCCATGAGAAATAGTTAGAACTTGTAAGTATAATATCACAAAGGGCGGCCATAGTATAAAATAATAGCTGAAAGAGAAGAAACTAACTATCTAGATGCAAATAGGTCGAAAAAATATGCGATTTAAAAAAAAACGGCACTGAAAACTGATTCTGGATGATGAAGTTATGCTTGATCAAAGAAAATGTTGAAGATGTCCCCAATAGTGACGTGACAGATATTAACTTGACCAATTAGAAGAAGAAAAAAACCCATCTTCCCAAGATCAACCTTTGACATTCACTTTACAATAAAGTTGCTTTTAAGTGAATCACTTTTGTAGAATAAGTGATGTTCACTTTTACAATAATGTTACTTTTAAATAGTGCGGCAATAAATTAAAAGACTTAAGTGACTCACTTTTTATTTTATTTTATTTATGTGAGATGCACTTTTACAATAAAGTAACTTGAAAATAGAAATTGTATACACTAAAAAAGAGCTTAATAAGACTTGAACTAAAGACCTATTAAGGAATAAAGCAACTTTGGACCAAGTGAGCTAAGTTTAAAAGGTATGTAAAATAATGGAAAGAGGAAGGGTTTTTTTTTTCCTCTTCTCTCTAGTTCTCCGTGTTTGCCTTTTTTTTCCTACAAATCACAAAAAAACAAAAACAAAAACAATTTTTTTTTCCACACAATGGGGTTAGATCTTGGTTAGCTTACCCAAAAATTCTACATTTTCAAGTTTTCTCATTGTTTCTAATTTACTGTGATCACACAAGGTGCACGACAAAGAGCATACGTAGCCGAGAAGACAAGAAAAAAAAATTTCCCTTATTGTTTCTGATTCGCCATGATCACGCAAGGCACACGGCAAAGAGCATACGCAGCTAGGGAAGGCAATAGTGTGAGACTAAAACAGTAAATATCTAATAATAAAACTGATAAAATATGAGAGATTTTAAAAAAAAATCCATCACTGTAACATTATACCTTCAGATTTGTCGAAATGGGTGTTTCTGGAACAAACGGAAACAATTTTTGATCAAATGAAAACTATTTCCCAATGGAAACAGCACTTCGGACACAATGGAATAGCTCCCATAGGCCACAAATACATAGAAAATACAGAACCATAAACCCTTTCAAAGTTTCGGCAACACCGGTTCCAGATCTTAATCAAAACTGAAAGCGATTCTTCATAAACATTTTGATACCATGTAAGGTTTGCCATTACACCCACTACTACATTTCGACCAAAAATCTGACGACCGTCATGTCGGATTTTCGACACTTCCCTGTCGCATGTACGACACTTTGGTTTTTTTATAAGTGTCGGTAACTTGTCGTCGGTTATCCGACACCTAAGTAACCGTCGGTTAAGCGACACGTTACTAATCGTCGGTTGAATGTACACCGTCGGTTATCCGACACTTATTAAGCGACGGTAGAAATTTTTTTTTAAAAATTACTGCAGATGTCCGTCGGTTAAGCGACGCAGATGAACATTAAGCGTCGCCTAAGCGACAGGTATAATCGTCGCTTAAGCGACGGTACGGGAGATTTTTTTTTAAAAATTACTGGAGATGTCACATAACCGACACCTAAAGGCGTCTCTTAAGCGACGGTAGGGGAGATTTAAAAAAAAAACTACTGGAGATGTCGCATAACCGACACCTGAAGGCGTCGCTTAAGCGACGGTAGGGGAGATTTAAAAAAAAAACTACTGGAGATGTCGCATAACCGACACCTGAAGGCGTCGCTTAAGCGACGGTATGGCATTTAAAATAAAAATAAAAATTATTGTGTTGTATTCAAACCCATGCCATGGTATTCATCCACTGTGAGATTAGCCAGCTTACTGCCCGTGAATCTCATAAATCAACAAGATCCAACCCTATCATTATTTATCACTTTAAAGACCAGCACAAGATCATCAAATTTAGTTAAAATAAAAATTACAGTATCTTATTCTTTCTAGGTTGTCACTCCTCCAAATCAAGAATGAAGCAGTTCAAAGAATATCACTGATATTGAACTTTAATAATAAATAAACAACTGGTCAATTTAAGAGATGGCTTCAGTTTGACTGAAAACAAACAACCAATATCAACTCAAACATATTCATATTTACATCTCAGAATCAATCCTAAAATTCAACCCAACTTCTTTGGCATAGTTAGGAGTCTGAGAATGTCCTTGATGTGGCCCTTTAGTAAGATACTAATGCAGGACATGAGAGCTTATTGCACTGAGAGGAATATTTTTATTCTTGCTTGGAGATTCAAGAGATGGTGAGAATCTGGTAGGAGAGGATGGAATGGGGATGACATGATGCATATCTGCAAATGGGGATGACACGATGTATATATACATCTTGAGAAATAACAATTTCAAGCAATTTCCAGAGACTAACCTTGCTTGTTGCATACAATATCTGTTTTCTGAGGCTATATCTACTAACACAGAGACTGAAATCTGGCATCAGATTCAGGACCAAGTACAGATCCACATGCCTATGTAATGGCCGATAAAGAAATCCCTCAAACTTTAAGAAAAACAAAGGGAAAAAAAGACTAGTGATCAAATTTAGATTTTTATTCCAGAAGCCTTCTTAATCAGAGATTATAGATGAGCCTCCAGCAGAAGGGATCTTCCTCTCTAGGAAGTAATTAAAAATGACACAGTCAACTGTCAGGATAGACTGGATCAATTACACTTAAAGTGGGGTTTCTTTCCCTTTTTTGAACAGTTTTTCGAAATCTGATAATAACATTAAATTTGTTTGGGATTAACACCAAAACAAAGTACATCTGCATATATCAAACATGCCATGCTTTGTAAAGTGGTAGAGTGCAAGATCAATATGGTGTCTAATAGATTCTAGGAAATGCCCTTCATTTGCATTTTGTACTATCCAAGATAGGCTTCATTGTTTGCAAATCAAATTGAATGTTGAATGACAATTATGATTTTAAAAACAACATCACTAACAAAAATTGGCAACCTTCGAAGGAAGTATAGTTGGAAAGACCAGATAAAAAGCAGTCACATTAATAGATGGCAATTGGATGGCCAACATTGTTGTAATAAAATGTATGTTAAGCAATGATAAAAAGCTCTGAACAAAAACACATATTTCCCAAAATGCTCCCTTTGTTTCTATCCCTAGAAGTTAACAACTTTCCTTTATTCTGTGAAAACATATAAAGAACAGAAAAGTCTGCCTGACAGAAATCAGAAATTGTATTATGTCCACTGAAGACCAAAATAGGTCAAAGGGACAAGAATATATAGACAACAAAAACAGCCAAGTGGAAGAGAAACTCACCTGCAGATGATCCCCTATGATACTATGCATCTCCTTACCAGTATAATCAATGTTCTTTGCTAATCGTTTTAATCCCTGCAAGCATCCATTCATGCATTTTCTGTGAGAAAACAAGGCACAACATGTGACTCCACTGAGTCATTTCAAAAAGCAATATAAAAATTAAGAAACTCCATACCCCTTCACTTAGAGAATTTTCTAAAAACTGACGCAGTGGATCACTCACAGGAACACCACACAAAAGATTCACTAGTTCATCTTGTGGGTTTGAATCTATTCCTGCAATGAATTTGTCAATTGAACACAAGTACAACTGAATATTAAATCAAACAGTAATAGAAAAGTACATACAACCAGAAAAATAATACAGGTATTTCAGGAAATGTTTAAAAGAGAAAACATCACATAGAATTTTCAAACTTTCCAAAATATTAAAAATCCGTATCTATATTATAAATACCAAGACTGAATTTCTATACCATGGTCAACAAGTAAAGATGAAAGGAGACGGAATTTCTCTCTAAATGTATTCATCGAATCTGACCACTGTTTGTGCAATGCTTTTAAGGAATTAAGGATAACATCTTGAAGTTCTTCAATATTCGAAACCTGCAATGCCACCTGATAGAGCTCCTTGTGCCTGTGCAAAAGAAAATGCAGAATGGAATTAGATGACATCCTTTTAGAAACACCAATAATTAATTTTACCAAAATACTGACTTCAATCCTAGAGAGCAAATGTCTAGGAAATTGCAATATAGTGGTATCATCATATGAAATCCATCCAAGCCGAAACAAGTTTATGGTGCTACAATTGAAATTAATATACATTTTAACAAGGACTGTTTCTGATTTATGCACATGTGGCATTCTAATCCAATATATATTTTTCATCCCGTGCATTTCAAAATATCTTTATATAGAAAAAAAGATCAGGTACAGAATCTCTATGATCTGCTCAGACAACATATACAATATGAAATATGAAATGAAATGCTCTTGATTTTTAAATGAATACGATGAAAAATATGATGGTTACAAAAGAGTGTGACAAGAGGTAAAATTATTGCAACACATCAGAACTAGTTATAGCAAAATACCGATGGTTGCGAAGACTATGCTAGAGGAAAAGTCAGATTCAGTTCTTACTTTAAGAACTTGAGGTAAGCTGTAACTACTGCTGCAACGAGAGCACCGGTAGATGCTACAGCAGGCCATGCATAATACCTTTTTGGCTTTTGATTTTCAAAGGCTTCCTTTGGCTTTGGTTTTCCAAGCACATCATTTGGTTCTCCAGTGACATGCATGCCGTTTGGCTTTCCATTTTCAGCACACAACTGAGAACCTTGACATTCTGACTTAAACTTCTGGAGCTTAATATCTCTACATTCAAAATCCCTAGTGAGAGAACCCACACGAGTCTCCAATTCCTTTATTCTGTCCTGAAGATGGACATTTTCTTCTGAAACCAATGACAATTTATTTAGTTCAGTCAGTAAAGAATTGTATTTCTCATTTAGACACTTTTTCTCCGCAGCAAGGTCTGAGAGCTGATGTTGTAAACCAGATAACTGGCCCTGTTTCCCTGCTTCGATGGCCATAGAAGCTTCACAATCCCCGCTAAGAGACTTGATGGCTGTTTCGAACTCCCTTATTCTGCTCTTACGGCATAGCTGCTCTTCTTCTCAAACTAGTATTTCTCTTTCCAGCTTAACATTTTTCTCATCAAGGAACATTTTTGCCTCAGTAAGGGCTGAAAGCTCATCTTGTAAATCAGCTAATTGGATTTGTTTCTCCTCTGCCATGGCTGAAAGCTGACTCTGTATATCAAAAATTTGACCATCTTTTTTCTCTGCAACAGCTAAGAGCTGACTCTGCAAATTAGCTATTTGTAGCTCACCCTTGGAAGCAGATTCCTTCATTTCTTCTAAGGAAGACTTTGTTGACAACAACTCTAGTTCAAGAGCATAATTTCTAGAGAGCTGTGTTGTCAATTTCTCATCTAAAGCCTCTTTTTCTTCTTTAATATTATTCAAGTGAGTAGTTGCTGTATCATATAAATTGCTATAAACCCTATGTCTTTGGAGATATGTTTTCAGAGGCTAGCAGACAAGTAGTCATCTCTGATGGACATGAACAGCCCTGCTTTGCAAATGACAGTGTTTCTGACTCCAGTAATATTCCTTTACAAGGAGCTGTTGAAGTGCTTATTTTTATTAAAGAGTGCATTCAGCTTATCATTTAATTGATAAGCTGAATACCAATTATAACATAAAATAAATAAACATCGTTACTTGCTCAGGATAGGCCAATAAAACTTACGGTCATTCACATCAATAGGAATAGCAATCTTGTCAAGAACAGCAATAGCATCCTCAAGAGCTTTACTGTAGGCTGCACAAAAAGACTCAAATTTACTTTCCAAAAGGAATTTCCATCTCATTTCCTTGACACTACAGTTATGAGGCCTATATCTTTGAAAATCAAGGCTGTCTGTCATGCCTCTATGTGTATTTTTGAAGGAATTGTAAGTACTGATACAGCAATTCATAAGCTGTGATCAAAGCCAAAAGCATTTTGCTACAAGATACAAAAAATGTGTCTATTAGTGCCTATTCAGACCTTATTGCAGCCCTCTTTGCAATAAGGAAATGCCACTGTTAATCTACCTATTCTATTTTCTGTATTATATAAATAATAATTTATTTTTAAAATATAAATAATAGAAATTAATTAATTAGCTAAATCAGAAAATAAAAAATTGCAATATCATTTTACTACCATTGGTCCAACCTGTATTTCCACACTTTTTCCTGATATCACCCACATCTTCGACATCTGTTACAGATCTTATGTTTCTACTGCTGAACCATATTTCCCATCTGCTTCACAACTCCAGATCTGTTGTTCTAAATATGCCACATTGCTAGAACACAACTACTCCAGTCCAGGTTTACCACACCAGTAAATATAAAACCACACTGAATAGCAACCTTGCTGCCTAAATCAAATTTCAATTGATTACAGATCTCACAGAAATCTCTCTTTTGCAGATATAATATCATGTATCCTTCATAAAGAAGAGAAAACTCCTGATCTAGCTTCTACAATATCTGATGGCAGGTTACAATGTTCTCAGTGCTGGTCTGAACTCTGAACTCCCATGATGCAGAACCCTGTAGATCAATGATTAGGGATAGAGCATTTACCAAGACATTAAGTGGTTGACTTTTTGATGTAAAATTAGATGTGAAGACCTTGATCTCCTTCGGTGAGGATAGGTCACAAATCTGCATGTGTCACAAGAGTGTTGAACTTAAAACTCAAACTGTCTCCTGGTTGAGTTTTCTACATGTCTTTCGAGTGTAATACATTTCAGAATGCTACGGAAAAAATGATAGCAATAAAACAATTTTACCATAAGTAGTATCTCACACACACAGATGCAAACCTCCATGTATAATAGTATTTCTTTTTTTCTCATTTTAAAAACATGTCTTAAGGATTAGCATTGGTCTTAAGGATTACCAATGCTTCCTTTAAAGAGGTGGGATACCATTTACACTGGATGTGTATACCACCTGGCCTTATTTTACAGCCTTGACAGCTCAACCACAGATACAATGGCCCTCTTGCCATCATGCACTAGCCCCTCTTGAGCAAACAGCCACATAATGTAAGATGAACCGAACCCCGGTGGCTAAGGTAATGGATAAAATCCATCCATGATGATGATGATGGTCAAAGACAAAAAATACTAATAGTCACTAACCTGGTGGTCGAGTCAAAAGAATTCGAGAACAAACAGTGACCAAATTTGACACATATTTGATATACTCTGGCCTCTTGAGAAACACATACATGGTGTAGCCAGTGGTGTTGTTCTATATTTGACAGTTTATTCCAAACTTACACCGTGCTTGCTTGTTTTCAGTATACACTAGCCACAAAAATGGCAAAAAAAGCACCACAGTGCTTCAGCTCATCTAAACAACAATGAATGTATCAACCACAAATGGAACAAAGGAAATTACAAACGCATGTATAAGATGGTATTGATGGGTTGAAGGATAAGATTGGGAGAGTGGAAGCATAAAATACTAGCTAGCTAATGAAGCTGTCCACTAAGCCTCTGTCAATGAGCTCGTGAAGAAGCTAGCCCTCTTAAAGCATACAACAACTGGTTATTTTACAAATATCAGATTTGAAAAGAAGACTATGATGCCTTGTTCTACGACTGACTGCGAAAGAGACTATTAAGGGATTGCAGGATTGCAAGCAAAGTACAAAACAGGAGGTCTGTCAATTGCAGATTATTGAGCCAAAGAATACTGAGTAGTGAGCTATTGAGAATAATACTATTGAGACGCAGACTATTGAGTATAAACATGCTATTGAGCTTCCAAGCCTCCCCCCCCCAGTGCCACCTTTGATGCTCTGTATGTGCAGTACATACTTTACTAGATATCTTTTACAAAATGTCCATCTAGTAACTAATGCCAATTTCAGTAAAGGATGACATGTTCATTTGATGATGCCTTGGATCATCGATGAATGTGTAGATTGGTGGCTTGATGGTGTTTCACACATGGTATTCCTTATCTCCATGGATGTTTGGTAGCACTCCCCTTTTGCATATGGTATACATTTTGTGGGGCAGAGAAAGAAAAATAAGGCCTTAAAGTCACTGTTAGATTTCTCCTGTAGCAGCGGCATCATTCCTCAAGCCTAATTTTGTATCCTTGGATGGATTTTCACCCTAATACAAAGTCTATAAAAGGCATACATTGGAGGGTTAATTCTAAAACAGTGTTTTGCAGTGGTCTCAGAGATCTTTATTACACCAAATTCAGCCCCTGAAACCTACAGGAAGGGATATAGAATAAAGTAATTTAAGTCCTCTTTTTTCATGATAAATTTAAGGATGAACAAGCAAGCTTTCAAAATGCCAATTTGAGAAATTATTTGATCAACAAGAGCATTGACTTGGCTCAGTATTTAGAATTAATAGGATCCCTGTAGCTCACTGTGGATACAATATTCTCGTGCAGAAATCCATTTGCAGCCTTACATAATGAAGTAACAGGTCAAGATCCACTAGTATTCAGTCCTCGAGAGAGATTTATATGCCTTTCATTGCCATGTTTGGATA
>LPNX010869982.1:289194-313927 GCA_001517045.1 Pseudotsuga menziesii | reverse complement strand
TAATTTCCTAGTTTAAACCAGAATCAAATACAAATGCATACATCATAACAAGCTTGCCCACATTGATTATGACTGCTCTTGTACAATGCACAGATGGTAGTGATCATAGTGCTGATATAGAATTTTGTAGTGCATTTCAAGAACAGTAAGGCAATTAGGGTGGCTTGTCAAAATATAGGCTTCCAAATCAAACCATGCAAAAAATGAGGGTATTTATACTATAAGTATAAACAAACCAAATAAAAAAGAAACAGGAACAGTTTGTCCTGTTAATGACAAATTTCTTCTGAACAATAAGAAAGAATTTTTCCTACCAATCACGAGGCATTCCAGCTTCTACTCTTGCTTCATAGTTAAATGGCCCTTTTAGCTCCACATCAAGCTCCTCTAACAGCTCTGTAACAAACATGCAATGTGCAATACTACACCAAAATTATGTATGTCATAAAAGCAAGTTGATGAACAAGGGTAGATCAACGAAAAGGCATGCTTGGGGCATGGCATCTAAAGGATTATGAAGTTCACGTTCTAGCTGTATCTATCGGGGTTCATATTTCCATACAGACCTGTAAATGTCTTGTCAGGCATGCAACCCATCTTTCTGCATACTGTCAGAAACCAAGACACCATGTGCAATTTCTTCTTCTGCAATGCGTTTGACAATATTGGATGTCCTGTTATCGCCAAGGCCAACCAATTTTTGTACAATCCTAGGTCCAGCATCAAGACCTCTGGCCTCCTAAGACAATTAATATAAAGTTATTGGATACTGGAGAGTTATCATTTGCTCCAAAATAAACAATTGTTTGCTACCAAGCTTAGATGACTGGAATATAACTACGAACTTGGAGGGTTGTAAAGGGTAACCTAAAATAATAACAGTTAATATAAAAATCTTGAACTTAAACTTCATTCTAAATGAAAGAACGAGATCATTTGCCACACATGACCTGGAAACTCCTAGGATTTTCTTCTAAAACCACTACATCATCAATGACAATGTGGTTTTATTCTTTCACTGTTTTACATGTGTCATGGGATAGCATATCATTAACGTAATTATGAAGCATTTCACTTTCAACAAAAACATGCTACAATTTTGATCAAAATATTGATTAGGAGGCAAACTTTCATCATTTTTCATATTCAATTCCCCAAGCATTTGGCAAAGAATTCATTCTCAACTTGAACAAACATGGAATGAGTGGTTGTATCTAAAACCTTCTTAGTCGGGTATTTTTCGACAAGAAGTTCACAATCCTAAATACCATCGAGGTAGGGTTAATGTCATGAGGAACATCATGAACTTCCTTTTAAGTAGTGTCATTCTATTCAGGAAGGGTTTCTTCAAAAACATTTCTCATAACAAATTCATGCCAGTTATCCCTAACAGGTTCAAATTATATTCTATAAATATGTGAATCAACCCGAAATGCCATAATCTGCGAAAAGGGAAATCTGAGGCCTTTTGGACTTAAACTTCATTCAAACCTAGGCACAAAGGGGATATTACCCACATATAGTTTAGTGCCCTCAGGAAGAGGAGGATAGTCCTGGTCTTCAAGTGTCTCTTGCTCTACTTTGCTCTCTGTACCAATTGCTACATCTAATTCTTCCTCCTAAACCGCTTGAATCCCCCCCAATTGCTCTTCCGATTCTTTTCCTTCTGAAACTCCTGATGCAGGGGGGGGCTCCTCCACTTCTTCTTCTGCTTGCACCAAAGGAATATCCTATGCCTCCTCTACCACTTCTGCCACCACTGGTGAATCCTGTGCCAATGATCTAATTCTTAGGACCCGCCTCCTGACCAAAACAGGGGTCAAACAAGAAATCCCATGGTGGGCATGGGATATCCCTGAATGACAAGGGGCAGTCGTTGGCAAGGCCATCATAGGAATCCTTGAACAAGGAGCCTTCAGACATGCTGAACTTCCTCCTAAAGCTGTTACTGCTGTTGCTTCTAATGAAGGCAGCACTTGGGTAGTCGCCATTGAAAAGCATGAAGCTGCCATCTTCAAAAAAACCTCAAAAAAACCTGCCCTAAAACCTTGCAAAAATTCTAAAACTGCAAAAGGATCCTATAACTTCATCGGATAGTGTCTAATTCTTCATCAATTTCACTTTTACCTAAAAACTTTAGTTGCTTGCTTAAGGGAACTCAGAACTTTGCCACGCTGCTAGCTCTGCCGATTCCTCCTCTGCCTTAGTTTCCATTGCCTTTGCTGGTGGTTCCAAACGGGGTTAACCACTTTGCTACTCTCTCTATGGCCTGTGTTCCAGGTTAATTACCTGAGCTGTCTGCGCTACTTTCAATTCATAAAAACCAGTGCCGAACACATAAATTCCCTCCCTATTTGGGTATTAAAATGAATGTATAATTAAAAAATGGTTGTCTCCGCTACTTTCAATTCATAAAAAGCAGGGCCGACACATAAATTCCCTCCCTATTTGGGTATTAAAATGAATGTATAATAAAAAAATGGCTATTTGGGGAAGTTGCCGTCGCTTAAGCGACGACTAAAATGGATGTATAATAAAAAAATGGCTATTTGGGGAAGTTGCCGTCGCTTAAGCGACGACTAAAATGGATGTATAATAAAAAATAACTATTTTGGAAAGTTGTCGTTGCTTACTCCGTCGCTTAAGAGAGGCTTTCCAACGAGCCGTCGCTTAACCGACGCTTGTGGCCACATTTACAAAAAAAAATGTATCATTGTGATTTTTGGTAAGTTTATTGTGAGAAATCCATGCGCCGTCGGATTTTGCCGTCGGATTTTAGATTGAAATGTAGTAGTGACCAAAACCTGCAAATGTTGATGAACATTTGAAACCCATCAAAAGGCCCTTTCACCAGGATTGGAGGTTGTTCCACTTGTTTTATATTCCCAGAGGTGCGACGGTTATACCATGTGGAGGTTGTACTAATACTCCAACACCCCGCCTCCGGCGTAGCTCGGGGTAATTGAACCTGAGACCTATGCTTTGATACCATGTTTGGGTACAGAAGGTAATACCAAAATATCGAACACCTTGAGCAACCGCTTCACACAAATAGATTACAGATCAACACATCGATGTTTGTCACGTGGTTAAAACCCTCGAAAGGGAAACAGTTCATGACCTCAGCCAAATATCTACTTGGAGCAATTTATTATGTAAAATAAATAAAGTTACATGAGCTTCTCATAATCGATCAACTAGCCAAGGACCCTCTATGCTCTTTAAATAGAGATCATAGACCAATCGGGTGTTAAGCCATGGATCAGTGGTAGGTATGATCTAAGAGAAGTTGAACCGTCGAATCACTCTATGTCTAGAACATATCATGACAGTTGGATTAGAATATTTACAAATGCATACCAATGCATACTAAAGAAACACACTTTTACCTAACAAAAATATTACACAAATTGATCTTAACTAACTCCTAAGTGTCTAAATATCCTAACACTTACATGTGGGACCACATAACTTAATTTTACATTTACATTAGACACAAATCATTTCACGCCAACAAGGACCAAACTTGGAAAATGACAGACAGTGGGGATGTGGTTGGCATTTCCATATTTCCACTACCCAGACCCGCTAACCGGAGTTGAGAAAATTCAAAATTGTGGCTCCATGATGTTTTTGCGCACTGGGCACAATTCCACCAAGTGTGCCTAAATAGATCGATCCTCAGGACTCCAATAAATGAACCGTTGATTCCATTGGATTCGTGATGAGGTATTTTAGCTAGGGGGGCCTCTCTCCCGCCTTTCCATTTCTCGGTGACCTCTGTATACGGTGGTTTCTGAAATTAGGGTTTCACCCAGTAGGTGACAATGCATTTCAGGCCAATGAGGGCCAAACATGGAAAACCATGGATGGTGGGGATTCAGTTGGCGTTTCCATATTTACCCTTCCCAAACACACTAGCAGGAGTTGACAAAATTCAAAATTTCTGATTCGTGACATTTTTTGCGCATTGGGCACAAGTCCACCAAGTGTCCCTAAACAGAATCTAGAGGAGACCTGCAACTCTCCATAGATCGATGCTCGAGCCTTCGATAGATGAACTATCAATTCCGTTGTATTTGTGACATGGTATTTTAGCTTGGGGGGTCTCTCTCATTCCTATCCATTTCCCAGTGACCTTTGTATATGGTAGTTTCTGAAACTAGGATTTCGCTCAGTAGGGGACAATGCATTTCACGCAAATGATGGCCAAAATTGGAAAACCATAGACGGTGGGGATGCGGTTTGCATTGCAATATTTCCCCTTCCCTAAAATGCTAACAAGAGTTGACAAAATTCAAAATTGCTACTCAATGGTGTTTTTCATGCACCGGGAACAAGTCCACCAAGTGTCCCTGAATGGAATCTAGAGGTTACTTGCAACTCTCCATAGATTGATGCTCGGGGCTCCGATCAAAGAACCATTGATTTTGTTTGATTTGTAACATGGGATTTTAGCTACGGGGGCCTCTCTCTTGCCTATCCATTCCTCAGTGACCTCTGTATACGGTGGTTTCTGAAACTAGGGTTTTTCTCTATAGGGGACAATGTATTTCATGCCAACAAGGGACAAACTTGGAAAACCATGGAGGCAGCACTGCAGTTGGTGTTTTCATATTTCCGCTACCCAAACATGTTAGCAGGAGTTGAAAGAATTCAAAATTGCTTCTCCATGACAGTTTTTGCACACCAGGCATGAGTCCACCAAGAGTCCTTGAACAAAATCTGGAGGTGACCTGTAACTCATCATAGATCGATGCTCATGAATTCGATCGAAGAACTGTTGATTCCATTGTATTCATGACATGGGATTTTAGCTAGGGGGCCTCCCTCCCATCATTCAATTTCCCAGTGACCTACGTATACGGTGGTTTTTGAAACTAGGGTTTCACTTTGTAGGGGACAATGAATTTCATGCCAACGAGGGCTAAAATTGGAAAACCACGAATGGTGGGTCTTCGGTTGGAATTGCCATATTTTCCATGCCCAAACATGCTAGCAGGAGTTGAGGAAATTCAAAATTGCTTCTCTGTGACATTTTTTGCGCACCAGGCACAAGTCCACCAAGTGTCCTTGAACGTAATCTAGAGGTGAACTACAACTCGCCATAGATTGATGCTTCGGCCTCCAATCGATGAAACATCAATTTCGTTGGATTTGTGACATTCAATTTTAGCTAGGGGGGCTCTCTCCATCCTATCCATTTCCTGGTGACCTCCGTATACGGTCGTTTTTGAAACTAGGGTTTCTCTTAGTAGGGGACAATGCATTTCACGCCAATGAGGGCCAAAATTGGAAAACCATGAATGGCGGGGATACGATTGGCATTTCCATGTTTCCCTAGCCCAAACATGATAGTAGGAGTTTAAGGAATTCAAAACTGCTACTCTGTAACATTGTTGCGTACTGAGAACGAGTCCACCAAGTGTCCTTGAACAAGATCTAGAGGTGAACTGCAACTCACCATAGATCGATGCTCGAGACTTCAATCAAAAAACCATCTATTCCGTTGGATTCATGATGTGGGATTTTAGCCAAGGGAGGCCTCTCTATGTAGTGTCTCCATTGAAATAAGTACATAGTAGGACAATTCCATCAATCCTACTAGTTCCCTAGGTTGGATGGATACATTTGGAATTTTAATAAGAGAGATAATAAATGATGTTCACACATGAGAATGGAAAAAACATTTAATAATGGATATTATTAAATAAATTCAAGAGAAAATTGAAGTGGCAATGGAGCATTAAGACACATGAAGTCTAGGGGGCCCACACAAGCTAGAATTTCTATGCCACATGGAATCCTCCTCTTGCAATTTCGAATCCATGGGAGGCCTAAAAGTTCTTGAATGAAGTAGAAGGATAATACACTTGAAAATATGCATCATACATTGAATTTGGAAGGAAATGTAACTTACATTGGAGAGGAAGAGTAATTTTGGAGCTAGTGAGACACTTGGACTAGATTCCCCTGCTCTATGATAACAATGATGGAGATGCTATGAAACCTATGAAACAATTAAGATCTGAAGGATGAAATCTAACATATCTAACATTTTAGGTCAAAATAGAGCATCCAAGAGGGCACTCATGTGAGTTGGGTAAGCTCAACGGGCTTCTACTCAAATTGGGGGAAGATGGAAGGCTAGGAAAGGGAGGACACTTGAAAAATCATGAGCACACACCCTAGTTTGAATTGGCTTGGGTTTGTGGATGAATTGGTAACCTTAGAAGGCTAAGTATGTTTATAAAATATAGGAATCAACCAAGAAAATATATTTTCATCATTTGATAATTTTGCATTTGTGAATTGAGAGAGCTAGTGGATGAATAGTTCTTGCCTTAGACAATTTCGAGGGTGAAAGATTCTCATCCAAGTTGGTGTGTGGAGAGGACACTCAGGTATTTTATGGAGCTTTAATGGATTTTTATTTGCAGGTGTAATCTACAAGTAATCTCTTGGTTCCTTCTATTGCAGCACTTTCTCTCAACCATTTTCAGTTTTTATGGCATATTCTTGCTCATGGAGGGATTGCGTTTTGGGTGAGATATTGTACTCTTTGGGAGAGTTTCTATTGTTCTATTTCTGATTGTAATAAGTTCAATATGATCTGTTATTCATTCTCATAAATCCTCATATCTAAATACCCAAGATTTGTATGTCAAAATGACTATTAATGAGCAAACAATTACCATTTCCCCACTATATTGATGTATGGCATGGTAATGATGATTATTTCAAATTGAAGAATGTATCTCTGATATATTTATGATGAATGGATGTTGATTTATTTGTATTACAATTTTCATTTTTAGAACGTAAGCATTTGAATCCATTTTACTCAATTTAATTTAATTTGGAGAAGATTTGGTGCCTTTTCCCCAAGGGTCGAATTAGTGATTTTGTAGCTGTTTGGAAGAGGGTCATAATGGCCTGTATAAACAAAATAATGATTCATATGACACCTTAATAGTGTCCCTTAAACTTCCAATTCCTTTTTTCATGAATTCGAGTGGGTTTGGGAGCATTTTAGTATCCATTTTAAGTATTTACCTAGGGGGAATTGGAACCCCAATTTGCTAGTAAAGACTCCTACTTTGGCCAGAATATTAAATAAGTTTGTGATCTAGGAGGATATTTGTGGCCACCCACCTATTCCACTTGGACCCCCACCATTGTTTCTTTCAGTTTTTTAGTTTCCTTAATTGTAGCACAATCTATTATTTTTGTCATTTTTCGGGTCCTAAACATTTGGAGCCGTTTTGAGGCCCTAAACGACATTTTTTCGGCATCAAATGGTAGAGAAAATATGAGTCCATTTCAAACTTGATATCTTCTACTTATGGTTGTATTCCTTGAATATATATTTATAATGATGTATCATGCATGTCAAACGGAGGTAGTATGCCAAAGTTACGACCCCGAAAAATTGATGTACCAAGTTACCCAACGGGGCCCACATTCTGGAGTTTCACCTACTAGGGTTAGGTTTTTGGATGTGTATGGTTTCTATTATTTCTCAATAATATATAGGCCTTCGAATCTCATTGTAAAATAGAGTTCAAAGGCATGTATCTGCCACATCTCTTCTTAGAGATAACCTACCAGCACTCTAGCTAGTTTATTTCCATTCTGTATGTAAACAAGTTTCAGTTCTTTGACTAATGAAATGAAGTGTTATTTCAGCTGCATATTTGTTTCTATAGTTATTTGTGTATTGTTTTGTGTTCCTGCATAAATGCAGATCAGTGGTATCAGAGCAATCTTCTCTTTCTCGATCCTTCTTTACATGTCCTCAACGAGGGCGTGGTATAAAGAGTTAGGGCTCGATCTGGTTGAACCTTTGCAAGATCAGCCTTGAAAATCTCGACGGCCACCCATGGGGGATGAAAACAAAGATGAGGGTGCAGAAGATCATATCAAAATTTTTCTCAAGGAGGCCCTTGAAAAACAAAGGAATGCGATGATGGATAACTTCTCCCAGATCCTTCAATGACTTCCCACTGGAGGCGGATCTGCATCTAGCAGCCACTTTGGAGGTACAACCCTTTTTAAGGTACAAGTAAAGTTTGAAATTTGCATATTTGATGGTTGAATGGATGTAGATGCTATAGATAGATGGTTGAATCTATTAGAAGGATATTTCTCGGTTCATGACTTTTTCGACCGAGAAAATATTAGTTTTTCACTACTCAAATCTGCCCCCCATGTCAAGGACTGGTGGGAAACCTACTGTGAGAGAAAGGATGAGGAGGAATCCTCTATGTTCTCGGCCATACCCACTTGGAATTATTTTTGAGATTCCATAAAGGGACAATATTATCCCATGGGGAGTTATGAGGACAAGCACATACAATGGACTACATTGCGGCAACAAAGAGATCAAGATGTGCATGAGTTGACAAATCTATTCCATACCCTGTGCACCAAGTTGGGTATCAAAGATTCAGAGGAAAATTTGGTGCTGAAGTACTGCGGTTGTCTACATAGATACATTCAAGAGGAAATGGAGTTCCTTGACATCTCTTCAATTGGTACAACATAATAGTATGCTTCCAAAATTGAGCAAAAATTCAAACAGAAAAAGTGAGACTTTGGATCTGTGAATCAGAAGCAAGTGAAAGGTTCCTCCAAACCACAGAACCAAGGACAAAACCAAGGCATGGAGACTCAAGACAACTCTCCAAATCCACAAATAAGGAGCAACACTGTGAAGCCAAAGAAGGAAGTGGGAAAGTGGTGCGAGTTCCATAAGAACCCCACTCACAACACAAGTGAGTGTTGGGCCAAGCAGTCACTGGTGGCCAAGATAAAGGATTCCGAATCATATACATACTCTGATAATGAATTAGAACCTAAGAAGGGGAATGAAAGAGGGAATAATATTATCATTGGCAGATCCCAAAGCCACCATTTCCATCATGAAGATCCAAAAGAAAGAACCAGAAGATTCAGAGGAGGAGGAACATCTTTTCCACTCCCATGTGTGGGTAAAGGGTTCCCCGCTACAGTTCATTGTTGACAGTGGGAGCCAAAATAAACTCATTTCAATAGAGGTCGTGAAGAGGTTGGGATTTCTGACCACAACACACTCACAGTTGTACACCATCGAGTGGCTTCACCAAGGATGGGATCTCCACATCAGCCAGCAGTGTCTCCTTCCCTACAGCATCAATCCCTTCACCGATGAGGTATTATGTGATATTTCTCCTCTTGATTTTTGTGATGTATTATTAGGCCAACCATACTTATGGAAGTGACATGCTATGTATGAGTCTCGGCCTCGTGCTATTATTATTATGTTGGGAAATAAGTTGTACAGGATATCAGAGGTACCACCTCCTGTCTCTATCTCTTTTGTTACTACAAAACAATGTAGTAAGCTCATTTCCAAAACCGATAAATTTGTTTTCTTGATGATCCACCCTTGGGACAAGAATAAGATCATGGCCATGAACTCCAGATAGGGCCCCTCCACATGACAACAACAAATGGATAAGTTCATGGAGGTTTGCCTCTGTACTGTCACATCAAGCACCCCATTGATCTGACCCCAGTTGTGTCACTTCCCAATGGACTGATATATCAACACTTTATTATGGATGATGATGAAATCAAGAAGAAAATTTAGGAGCTGCTATAGAAGGGTCACATATGGCCAAGTTATTCATCCTATGGGAGCCTGATCGTGTTGGTATAGAAGAAGGATGGGACTTGGAGACTCTGTATTGACTATCGAGTGCTGAACAAGATCACTATCTGGAATAGGTACCCAATCCCACAGATTGATGACCTCCTGGACCAGCTGAAAGGGGTGAAATATTTTAGCAATATTGACTTAAATTCTGGGTATCACCAGGTACCAATCGAACCGACCAATGTGTGGAAGACTTCCTTTAAATCCAAGGAGGGCCTTTTCGAATGGTTGGTCATGCCTTTCCAGATGAATAATGTTCCCGCAACCTTCATGAGACCAATGGACGAAATATTGCAGCCATTCACTAAATCATTTGTAGTAGTGTACTTGGATGACATCCTGATATTCAACCAAACTTGGGAGGAGCACCTCCACCACATCTGACAGGTCCTCCAAACACTGTGGAAGCACAAGTTATGTGCCAATATGGACAAGTGCACTTTTGGTATTACCCAGGTTCAGTATCTAGGATACATTATTGATCAGTGTGGGGTACATGTGGATCCAACAAATATCTAAGTCATTTGGGATTGGCCAGCCCCAACTACTCTAACAGAGCTTCGCAGCTTTTTGGGTCTTGCTAATTTCTATTGTAGGTTCGTGTTGGGATTCTCTCATATCACTTGGCCCTTGAGTGAAGTCACCAAGGGAGGAGTGAAAGAAAATTTCTTCTAGACGGAAACTTAATAGAAGGTGTTTGTAGAATTGAAACATCACCTCTGTTGTGCCCCAGTGATCACATTACCAGAATTGCAACAACCATTTGAGATCGAGATAGATGGATCTAACTATGCTATTGGGGTAGTCCTTACTCAACAAGGGCATCTAGTGGCATATCACAGTGAGGCACTTTCCGACACAGTGCGCAAATATCCCACTTATGACAAAGAGATGTGTTCCATTGTAAAGGATTGCTGATAATGGAATAATTACATTTTGGGGAAGGAAATGATCATCCACACAAACCACTGACCCCTGCAATTCACACAGACACAAGGAAAGTTACAGAATGATTGCCATCAGAATTGGTCCACATATCTACAATAGTTTCATTTGAACATCAAGTATAAGAAGGGAAGCACCAATAATGTTTCAGACTACCTCAGTTTACCACCGATCATGGTGATAACCATCATGCTCAACTCTTGTGGGCATGAGAATTCTAATTGGCCACTTATCTACAAGAACGATCTAGAGTTCAGCCACACACACAGGACACTCTTGGAGGGAAACCAAGTTCCAAATTTTCACGTCTAGGAAGCACTACTATGTCACATGGGACACCTTTGTGTTCCTTCAAGCGAGAGCGCCAAGATGATTTTGGAAGCACACTACAGTCGATTCGCTGGGAATTTCAAGGTTGAGAAAATAGTGGCAGTACTATAGAATTATTTCTTTTGTCTGAACCTTTGATAGGATGTCGGGAAGTACATACCATCCTGCACTGCTTGCACCATTACCAAAGCATCCATCAAGAATCAATGCCTCTATACTCTATTTCCTATCCCTAGTCAACCTTGGGAATCCATCTACATCGATTACATGTCAGGCATTCCTTATACTAAGCATGGCAATGACTATGTGTTCGTGGTCATTGACATATTCTCGAAGATGGCCATAATGGCGGCCTGCAAGAAGAATATCACAACAGAAGCCACTGCTAAACTCTTCTTTGAATGAGTGTGGGTACACTTTGGGATCCCACAGTCTATAGTCTCAGATTAGGACAATAGGTTCCTTAGTACATTTTGGTCTAGCCTATGGTTAATGATAGATACCAAGCTAACAAATTCCACAACTTTCCATCCCCAGAATGATGACTAGACAAAGGTCGTCAAAAGGATGATCGTACACATTTTGCGCATGTACAACTCAAAGCATCCACGCACATGGTATGAGAGCCTCCCCTATGTAAAACATAGCTATAACTGGGCCCTCTATATCTCAACTGACCACATCCCCTTTCAGGTGGGATTGGGATTCCAACCACTATGTCCCATTGACATAGCCATGCCATTTGCAGCTACTCAGGCCGATTCAAGTCATGTCTAGTTTGAATTTTCCAAGGCGAACAGCTTCATTGAGCGCATTCACCACATTCACCAACAAATTCATCACATATTGGATAGATCTAATGCTAGGTACAAGCAACGACATGATCAACATCGGGTGCAACACACCTTCCAGGTGGGCGACAAAGTGTGGTTACATTTGCAGAAGGAGTGCCTCGGTGGAACCCACCGCAAGCTTTGCCCGCTCTGATATGGGCCATACACCATCACCAAGGATGTTGAGGACAATGCCTTTGAGCTTAGTATTCCACCATTTCTTGGTCTGCACCTAGTGTTTAATGTAGACCACCTTCGGCCCTACTTTCCACCTCTACTAGACACATCAGACGTGGCAAAAAAACTCACGCCAACAGAGTTAAACCCCGACTGCATGGAACAAGCCACAACTAATCAAATTATGGACACACAGATCAAGAACACCCACTAGCAGAATATTTATCTATATCGAGTTGTCAAAGTAGGCCAACTCCTTCACCAGGGAAAGTGGCTCACGAGGGACCAAGTTCAGCAGAACTTTCCTCATCTCATGGAGGAACTCAACACAATGGGTACCATTGCTTCCTAAGGGAGGAGGAATGATCCAAGAGGATATTGGTGGCCACCCACCTATTCCACTTGGACCCCCACCATTGTTTCTTTTAGTTTTCCAATTTCCTTAATTGTAGCACAATTTACTATTTTTGGCAGTTTTTGGGTCCTAAACTTTCGGTGCCATTTTGAGGCCCTAAACGATGTTTTTTCGGCATCGGATGGTCGAGCTAATATGAGACCATTCTATACTTAATATTTTTTATTTTCGGATGTATTCCTTGAATAGATATTTCTAATGATGTATCATGCGCGTCAAATGGAGGTAGTATTCCAACGTTACGACCCTAGGAAATTGATGTACCAAGTTACCCAACGGGGCCCACATTCTAGCATTTCACCTCCTAGGGTTACGTTTTTGGATGTGTAGGGTTTCTATTGTTTCTCAATAATAGATAAGCCTTAGAGCCTCATTTTAAAACAGATTTCAGAGGCATGTATCTTCCACATCTCTTCTCAGAGATAAGCTACCAGCACTCTAGCTAGTTTATTTGCATTATGTATGTTAACAAGTTTCATTTCTTTGATTAAAGAAATGAAGTGTTATTTCCGCTGCATCTTTGTTTCTATGGTTATTTGTGTATTATGTTGTGTTCCTGCATAAATACAGATTAGTTTGCAGGAGTAACTGGAGGGTCATAAATCATTCATGGAAATGATATTCAATTCTTAATATCATTCATATACCTTCTTAGAATATTTGGGAGCATTTGGGCCAATTTGGAGATCTAGATATCAAAACTAGTCAAAGGTCAAATTAGGGAAACAAGTGAAAAATTGGTCATTGCAATAAAAATTAGAGAAAGGAACATTACAAGTGGTATCAAAGCATGGTCTTGGTATCTGATGGTCTTAGAAAGGAGTCAAATCAATAATCCACCATCGTTAGAACCTGAAGTTGAAGGTGTTTTTTTTTAAGATGTACATTCTACTGAAACTATGACTAACGAGGGGTATGGACTCTAGGATGAAAAGGATAAGGAGGAATATCTTAAACTCATGAAACCTATCTTTAATGAAATAACCAAGAACATGAACCAACAACTTATGAAAGGATTATAATTGTTGATTAGCCAATTTGGAAGCAAAGGAGTAATAGGAGATAGTAGTAGTTCACAATCATGAGAAAAGAAGACAATGGGTGAGCATATTTTGTCAAGAACAGGACCCCATAATAGACCTCATGAATTTCAGAGCACACCAAGGCCTACTGCACCAAAATTTATTATTCCCAAATAATATCCTATCATTCAACTTGAACTTGCTACAATGAAAAAAGAATGGGATAAATTGGATGAAGATTGTAAGAAAAGTGTACCATTTGATTAATACTTTCTTGCTGAAAAAAACTCAAAAAGAAGGAAAATAGAAAGTCTCTACATCAAAACAAATAATTAAATTGTGCAATTGGAAAAGTACCACTCCCTACTTTTGATGGTTCCTCTCAAATTTCTGCTAACACTTGGGTGCAAAAATTAGATGTGTATTTTCAACTGAATCCAATGTGGAAGAAGATGCCTTAAAAATGGCCATCTTGCACTTGGAAGGAGATACCAATGAATGGTGGTTCCATGGCCTGAAAATTTGGTTCATTATAAGATTAAAACATATGGATATTTTATTGACATGGTACTAGATATATTTGAGACACAAGATCCAGAATTGTCTTTCAAAGAACTATCCCAATTGAAGCAAGTTGGGACCCCTACTGATTATATGATGGAATTTGAAAAATTATCAGTAAAGGTGGATGATGTGTCGATGGGAAGGTTAGTATTTCTGTTCACTGAAGGTTTGGATAAACCTTTAAAATGTTTTTTCAAAGCCCACAATCGCACTACATTAAAAGATGTAATGAGCTTGGCTAGAGATATCCAAAATGTGCTTCCTAGAACAAGATTTCCTCCCAAGCCTAACTCCAAATTTGAAAAGAAATCTTGGAAAAAATATGGACCTGATAATAATCCTTGGAAAAAAGATTCATTTGAAAAGAATAATACAGAAGGACTAAACATATATGAACTTCGAAGAAAAAAATTGTGCTTCACATGCTTTCAACCATGGACATCGGGGCATAAATGTACTGAGGGAAAGGATCAATACATAGAAGTATTTTTTGATAATGATGGGTATGAAGGGGGTATGGAGGAAGGAGGAAAGATTTCATATTAAGAGGAGGAATATGAGACAACATTTGAAGAATAAATACAAGAAGAAAATCAGCCTTCACCGAAAAAAGCAAGAATGACAATACTTTCAGCAATGCCTCTTTATCACACTATTCAATGCAAGGGTGTGGTACTAGGACAAAGAGATTCAGTTTTGGTATCTGGAGGAGACACACATAAATTCATTTATGTGGATATGGTGGAGAAAAGGAAGATACCAATTGAAGCATTTGATGGCTTCACAGTTGTCATTCTCAGTCACAACACAATGCAGTGCAAAACATGGGTTCCAAAGTCACCATAGGTAACTATACTTTGTTGATTTTTTTATGTGGTTGATGTTTTTGATACTAATTTGGTTTTGGGAGTGAAATGATTGTATTCTATAGGGGAACTTATAGTAAATTATCAAATTCCTGAGATGAAATTTTAAGATTCGAAAGGTGTACTAAGGGTTTTAAGAGGGAAACACACTTATGAAAATCAAGTAGTGACTTGCAATAGTATGAGATCTATATTGAGGCATGGGGACATATAATGGGCTGCTGAATGTCATATCACATCTCCCAAGACAAACATAAATCTTTTTTCACACCTTAAGGAGGGAGAGAAACTATTTCAAAAGTATGAAAAAGTTTTAAGAGGTCTTCCACATGGTAGACCACCTAATAAGGGGGTCGAGCAAAAAATTGTTTGGAGGAGGGTACTTCACCCATTCAAATGTGGAAATTGAACCCAGGTGTTAGAACAATTACACTCACAAAAATTTCCAATTACACATGCAAATTACACACAAAGGAGACTGAATATGGAGCAGAACACTAATCTGTATTGAATAAGTGTACAATATCCAACCCTGTGAAGTCATAGGTTTCCATAATAAATAATTACATGAGATATTTGAATGCAAAAGGATGCCATTTGAATTTGGTCAAAAGCAGGCTTATTAAATCTAAGCAAATCCCCCATAGGTGTGTTGGGCACCATTTTGACCTCTTTTTGTCACCTAAATATCCTCTATTTTCCTCCATAAAACCTTCATACTGATATATAAATCCTTAAGTTCACCTACAAACCTTGGTTGAGAGGTATAAATGTCATTGCTTTTTAATAAATTGAGTTTTGAGATTTTTAAAGCATTTAAACTAAGATTTTTAATCAGGATTACAGGATGTCCTAACTTCCCATAATGTCTCCAAGGTTGAGCACTTGCAGGCCAGCTAGGTGTGAACTGAAAGATGGAGAAAAGATCCTCGGTGTCAAAGGATGGATGAACTTATAAAGGATAGATGATGTGGCTCTCACAAGTGTCAAGTCAACTACAGTCAAAGGAGACCACCTATGCTACCACTCAGCACAAAAGAAGGGCAGTTCCAATTTTATTGATTTCCACAGATTTGATAGAGGATCTTGAGGACTCTGTTTCATTAATTAGTTTCCAGGATTATAGCATTTCTAGTTTTCTTTTAAGTTTGTATAAATACTCCATAAGACAGAGGACAAAGGACATCATGATTTGGGAAAAACACATATTGTTTCTGAACTGCGTGGTTTTATTACTGTGTAATCGATTTATGGTGAATACAATTACAATTTAAGTTCTGTAATTCTTCAACTGTGTGTGAATGAGGCATTGGAGGGCCCCCATTGTTGAGTCTGCATACCCTTTTTATTGCCAGTGAATGTGATTTGGATTGTTGTAGCGACTTGGATTGATGCAAACGATTTAAATTATGCCAGTTGTATGTTTTAATTCCTGTAGGATTCAATTTTGTTGTTGCAGAACGAGTTAAACTAGTTTCCAATCAGTTTTATAAAAGTCCTGTTATTTCATTGGTTGTATATTGAAGGAATAGCTTAGACTACGATCCCATTATGCTGCACATCACTTGCATTTTATGATCTCTGTCATTTTATTGGTTAGATACTGAAGGGATGGTTCAGACCACGATTTCATTATGCTGTACATCGCTCCTTATTTAATGATGAAGTGTTTAGAACAAATATACATCATGAATTCTTTCCTGCAAGGGAAATTGATGATTGGTTGTTTTATTCAGTGCTGGGATATTAGGCAGAGCCTTGTAGTCTGTATCTTAGGGTTAAGGTTGATTTGTAATTGTTTTTTTATTATCTCAGTGTTTTCACACAATTTGCTTTTATATATAAATTGCTGTGTAATTAAAAAAACAAATGAAGCTATTCCTGTAAAGGGAATTTTGTATTTTCAAGTCACAGTATTTTTAATCTTTCAGTAGGTTTATTTCATAGATGACTAGATTACCAAACAAGTCTAGATTTGAGTCCTGATACTTGGATATGCCTCTAAGTCTACCAACCCGGATTGATATTAATTTAAGGTTTGATTTGCATCAGTAGATCAGAGCCCAACGTTTGGCGCTGTTGCTGGGGAGGCATTGTAGAAGCAGGATTAGGAACTTTAGTTCTCTGATAAAAACAAAAATTTCAAACAAAAACACAGAATACGTTTTACTTTTATGTCAAGACAAAGAGACGAGAAAGGAAGATTTATTAAAAAACCCCCAAAAACAGAAGTAACAGGACCTTCTTTTCCAAAAGGATTCATCTCAACAGTGGGTACTTCTAAAATGGCTGAGGAAGAAACATCAAAAGGGCCAAACACAGAACAGAGAAGGGAATATGAGAGAATGCTGGAAATAGAAAACAAACGAAGACAAGAGAGAAGAGAAGAAGAGAGGAGACATGAAAGAGAAGAAGAGAGGAGACATGAAAGAGAATAAGAAAGGAGACATGAGAGGGATGAAAGAACCGAAGGAGATCAGGAAGCCACCTTCAAATTTCCCATTTTGGACACTAGCATTATCCTAGGGGAAGAGGTAAAAATGAAGAATATCCCACCATCTGTCTTACCAAACTTCTATGGCCTGACCTCTGAAGATATTGACTCTTTCCTATTCGAGTTTGATATCTTGTGTCGAACTTATGGATACACTGATGACACCCATAAGATTCGCCTTTTCCCTGCTACCCTTAAAGTAGCTGCCTTGAAATGGTTCATGGGTTTAGGAGAGCATTCTATTACTAGCTGGGATGAGATGAGGAAGATCTTTCTTCGAAAATATCAGGCCTATTGCAGATCAAAGGATCTAAAAGATGACATTTTTGGAATGACTCAACAAGAAGATGAGAGCTTGGAGGAGTATTTGGAAAGATTCTCATACAAATTACAAAAATCTAAATACAATTCTTTGACACCAAAGATGATTAGAACAATATTTCTGAAAGGGATAAGAGAAGAGTATTTGGATATTTTAAATGTTATGGGAAAAGGTGGCATCTCTTACCTTCCCTTTGATGAGATACAAGAGTTATGTCAGAAATATTCAAGAGGAAAGGCTAGAACTAGAAAAAGGGATATCACTACCAAAGTAACTAGATCTGCAAACAGTGGCATCTCTAGAGCTGAGCTTGGAAATTTGCTAGAAGATTTCAAGACTGATTTATTGAGTACCTTGGGCACACAAGTCGAAGCAGCAAAAACCAAGAAGAGACAAGAACAACAGGACCAACAAGATCAAGCTTTGTCTATCTTTTGTCTTAAGTGTAGAAAGAAACACCCACTAAAAGAATGTCCTTTAAATGCTGTTGAAATTTGTGGCTTATGTAATTTTAATCACAAAACTGATGACTACCCCAGATTGAAAGAATTGTAGGCAGCTCGAATGGAGGAGAATCAAAGCATGGAGTCTCTCTACTTTATGGGACAACAAAGACCTTGGAAGCCATGATTCTTAGGTATGTCTCAAGACCCTATGCAGCAATTTCATACAAATTATCAAACTCCTATTCAGAATTCATGGAGTGCACCCATGCCCTGGAAAACTTGGTCTCCTCCATTAGCCCAATCTGCTCCAAATTGGAGAGGTTATGCCCATGGTAACCAGACATATCAGCAGGCCTATTTGCAGCCCTATCAGCAACCTTCAGCCTATCCCCAATACCAGCAGAATCAAGTCCAAGCCCCATCTTTCCAAGTCCCATCTTTTCAACAACCCAATATGGCTCCTCAATTGGGTCCACCACCTCAACAGCTTCAATTTCCATCCAATCAGCCTCCACCTTAGCCTACACAATTACCAGCTCAGCCAATTCCAAATCCAAATAATAAAACAGACAAACCTATGTATAATGTTGATGATGGAATGGCACTCCCTTACTCAATCCTCCCACTACAAAATATCAATTTAAGATCTCGGAAAACCTTACAAAAAGAATCTCCTGTTATCTTAGAAGAACAAACAGAAAATGAGAAAACTCCAAAAAAATTAAATACAGAAAAATCTCAGTCAGAAAATCACAGTAAAAAAGGGAAAACATTAGTATCTTATACACCTCCTTTTCCAGAAAGGTTGGTCAAAGAAAAACCTTCAATTTCCTTACCTGATTTTGATGTTTTGAATGAGTTAACAAATGTATATGTCAAAATTCCTCTACTACAGGCTATAAAGGACATTCCAATTTACACTAAAGCAGTTAAGGAATTATGCCTTAATAAAAGAAAGAAGGATCCATCAAAAATACATGTGGTATCCAATCTAGTCGGATTAATGTCTAATACTGTTTTCATTGAAAAGTATGTAGATCCTGGAATCCCAATGGCTACAATTACTATTAATAATTTTTCAATTCCAAAAACGCTGATTGATCTAGGTGCTGCCGTTAATGTCATGACACTAGAGACAATGGAATACCTTCACTTGACAAATATCAGACCAACCACAACAGTCTTGGAATTAGCTGATAGGTCTAAAATTACACCTGAAGGGGTCTTAGAAGATATCATTGTTTCTTTAGACTCCTGGGAGTATCCTGTTGATTTTATAGTGCTACAGCCAAAGTCTAACCTAGGAGGTCACCCATTGATTCTTGGCAGACCCTGGTTGGCAACAGCAGATGCCTTCATAGGGTGTAGGTCAGGGAGTATGATCATTTCACATGGGACAGAGAGAAAACAAATTGCACTTTACCCTTCTGCCCAAAAACCTTCTACATTAGATCAAATTTCATGGATTAATGAGACTAAGGAACAAGAACAAGAAGTGATTCAGCCTGTCCTGAGTATCAATCAATTCTTTAATTTTTAGGAAGAAAACAACGAATATTTGTTAGATTATTTCATTGCTGAACCTGATATTTCTGAAGAATTAAGAGATATGCAATATGTTGTAGCAGATCAAGTTTTGGGTTATAATTTTCAAGAAAATTGCACAGTACATTCTCTAGCATTGGCACTTCACGATATTTTTAATGTTCATTCAATAACAGATATTCAAAGTAAGACAATTGAAATCAGTCCAGGAAAACAGTTGAATATAAGTGCACATCTTACTACATCACAGGAAGAACAATTGATTACCTTGCTGAATAAGCATTCCCATGCATTTGCTTGGGAGTACACTGATATGCTAGGTATTCATCATGAGACATGCACTCACCACATTTACACAAATGATAAAATCAGACCTCTTAGACAACCGCAACGAAGAATAAACCCTATACTAAAGGAAATAGTCAAGGAAGAGTTGCAGAAGTTGTTAAAAGTGGGATTTATTTACCCCATTTCCGACAGCCAATGGGTTTCTCCCTTGGTTGTTGTTCCTAAAAAGAATGGTAAATGGCGCATATGTGTGGATTACAGGGAGTTAAATAAGGCAACATTAAAAGACTACTTTCCATTGCCTTTTATTGATCAAGTGTTGGATACTTTAGCTGGAAAAGAGTACTTTTCATTTTTAGATGGTTTCAGTGGGTATAATCAAATCAGTATTGCAAAAGAAGACCAAGACAAAACCACCTTTACATGTCCCTGAGGCACATATGCCTACAAGGTTTTACCTTTTGGCTTATGTAATGCCCCAGCTACCTTTCAGAGGGCAGTCTTGGCCATATTTGCAGATCTAATTCATGAGTGTGTTGAAATTTACATGGATGATTTTTCTGTGTATGGAAGTACCTTTGAAGATTCCTTAACAAACCTGGAGAAAATTTTAAAAAGGTGTGTTGACTCAAATCTTTCCCTCAGTAATGAAAAGTTTTTTATGATGATGACTGAAGGGATAGTTTTAGGACATCACATTTCTGCATCTGGAATAAAAGTAGATCCTGCTAAAATTCAGATCATTGAAAATTTATCTGAACCAACAACTCAAACAGATGTAAGAAGCTTTTTAGGGTATGCAGGCTATTATCGTAGATTTATTGCAAATTTTAGTAAGATAGCCCTGCCATTGTTTAAATTGATTTCAAAGGATGTGCCTTTTAATTGGGATACTGACTGTCAATTTGCATTTTAGACACTTAAAGAGAAGCTATCAATTGCTCCCATTTTAAGGGGACCAAATTGGACACTACCTTTTCATATTTCCACTGATGCCTCTGCTTCTGCAATAGGGTCCTCATTGGGTCAGAAAGAACATACTTTGACTTATGCCATCTATTTTATTAGTAAAAATATGACACCTGTAGAGTTGAACTATACAGTCACTGAAAAGGAAATGTTAGTGGTGGTTCATGCTGTAAACAAGTTCTGTCATTACATAACTGGCTATGAAATTTTTTTCCATACAGATCATTCAGCCTTACGATATTTAATGAATAAGTCTATCACTAATGGTCGGATTACTATATGGTTGTTATTAATGCAGGAATTCAATATCACTGTTCTAGATCGACCTGGACGAGAAAATCAAGTGGCAGATTTCCTGTCTCGCTTACACAATACTGGTGAGGTTGTTCCTGTTTTAGATAGTTTTTCTGATGAACACTTATTTGCAATTTTTGTTATCACTCCTTGGTATGCTGACATTGCTAACTACTTATCATCAGGACAATTACCACCATCTATGACATCTAAAGAAAAGAAGAAGATTATTAAACAAAGTGCTAGGCATATATAGGTTAATGGTGATCTCTTTTACACAGGATATGACCTAATTATAAGAAGATGTGTACGACAGGATGAAATTTTAGATATTTTAAAGGCATGTCATGATGAACCGTGTGGTGGCCATTTTGCAGATAAAAGGAAAGCATACAAGATACTCAATTTGGGGTATTATTGGCCCTCTATTTTCAAAGATGATAAAAGGTATGTTAGAAGTTGTGATACTTGTCAACGGATGGGACGGCTAGTCCGGTCTGATGAAATGCCACTCCATCCCCAAACCCTCATTGAACCATTTGAAACATGGGCCCTTCAATTCATTGGTCCAATTCATCCACCATCACAAGGGAAAAAGTACATTTTGGTCTGTACAAACTATGTTACTAAGTGGGTAGAGGCCAAACCTTTACCAAGAGCCACGGAGCAGACTGTGGTAAACTTTCTTTTTGAGGATATATTTGTCTAATTCGGGGTGCCTCAAGAGATTGTAACTGATCAAGGTGCCCAGTTTACTTCCAAATTAGTGCAGGAGATAGCAGAAAAGTACAAGATCAAGCACAGAAAGTCTACCCCTTATCATCCACAAGCAAATGGCCAAGTGGAATCTACAAACAAGACTTTAGAAGGCATCATCACCAAAATTGTTCAGATGCATAGGAAGGATTGGTCAGCTAAACTTACTGAAGCTTTATGGGCATATCGTATCACTTGGAAAAACAGTACCTGTTTTTCTCCTTATCAGCTTGTTTACGGTAAGAAAGTCCTCCTCCATATAGAGTTTCAAATTCATACCTTCAAGTTAGCAGCAGATTTGGGCATGGATCTTTCTGAGGCTCAGCAAGAAAGAATCCTTCAGTTGAATCAACTAGATGAGATGATACAATCTTCCATAGAACACAATATTCTAATACAGCAGCAGAGAGCTCAATGGCATGACAAGTTTATTAAAAAGAAGCAATTTCACATCGGTGACTAGGCATTATTGTTTGACTCAAAGTTCAAAGACTTCAAAGCCAAATTCACCACTCACTGGCTTGGTCCATATGAGATTGCTGAAGTATATGACAATGGCTCAGTCAAACTTCAAACAATCGATGATGATGCACGTCAATTTGTGGTCAATGGCCATAGGCTCAAACTGTATACTAAGCCTATCAACAAGGAAGATTTTATACAGCAGATTTCACATCAAAGGGAAATGGAAGTGCTGGATAAACACATTAGTGTTTCTCCTTCACTTACTTCTTAGCTGCTCTAATATTACCAAAAAAAAACAAACAGAAAAAGAAAACAAAAATAGAAAAAAACAAAATATAAAAAATATAAAACCACGAAAAAAGGAAGTTTAGTTGTGAAAACCGGGTCACTGGCACAACATAAACTTGAATTTTCCATGGAAAACCAGGTTCACTTGGCCGTTGAAAATTCATAAAAATATTTCATGTCTTTTACATAGTTTTATTTCCAATAATGAAGTTCTTGTTTGACTTGAGGACAAGTCAAAAGGTAGGCCTGTGAGGGGGATAATCATTTTTATGCTTCCTTGGAACCCTCCAAGTCTTTTTCATATGCAGAAGGGACCTGATTTCCAGCAATACAATGATTTTTAACAATGCAGAGGGACCTGACTTCCAGTAAGGCAGAAGAAATATGCAGAAGGACCTGACTTTCAGCAAAGTAGAAGGGATCTGAGATGGCAGACAGAAGACATCAGAAGGACAGAAATGAATCAGAACTAAATGCAAACTAGCTACATCAGGAAGCAAGATCATCATACAGGGATATTCAGCAAAGTCTGTAAGAATTTTTAGTTTTTGTGTTTTAAAAGTTTCATGATTCTTTGTTTTTAAGTGATGACACATTTACCTGTCCTAGTAAGCTTGACTGCCTATTTTATCCTGACAGTCTTTACTAGCATCCCATTTACTTTCCATTAGTCTCTGCCAGCACTCCATTTATTTTCCATTATCCAACCCTAGGGGTCAAGATGGTGGTCAAAATTAAACCTAAGAGCAAGTTTTAAATGGCCAAAATATATACTGCATTCTACAGGCAGGGTCTTCTTGGCAGAAAGATAAACAGGGTCTTATTCTTGGCAGAAAGATAAACAGGGTCTCCTTCTCAGCAGAAAGTGAATGTTTTAAAGAAAAATAAAGCAATAAACTGGGAAATACAATTTCAAATATCTCTCTGTATACACTAGTGCATCATGCATTAAGGGAAAATCAATGGTTATGTGTATCTTCCAATGGTTATGTGTATCTTCAAAAAGAAAAAAGAAAAAAAGTTTATTTTAAGAGAAGAAATCCCTTTATTACAGCTCGATTCATTAAAACATTGGGCATACAAAGAAATTAAAATGAATATTATAGCTTGTTCATTACATATTGGGGCATGTAAAGAAATCAAAACGTGTTAAAAACCTACCTTTCATTTCTATTCTGAATGAGTAATCGAATGAAGTGGCATGTTTTTGAAATGATGAAGAAAAACATGGTTATATGCCCCACGATAACATCCAAATGTGCCTGAGTTTTTATATTGTGAATTGGTGAAATCGGGGACCACGACTTGGTCATTTCTCTTGGGACCAAATTCAATTGTTTTTCTCTGCAAAATCGACTGTAGTGGAAGATAATTGACAGTGAGAAGGAAGCTATGGATTACAGGAAGTGTGCAGACACCATTCGCTGTGGAAATCGTGCAGGAAAAGGTAAAGACAGTTACACTAGAAGGGAGGTAAAACTTAAACCCTTTTCTTTTCCAAATACTCTGCTCAGACCAACAGCAATTCTATATTTTCAAAGTATTGTTTTGGGGATAAGAAAATAGAGGCAGGGTTAACAATTGAAAGATTGAAGTTTCTAGGTCAAATTTAAAATGTCATCTAGACTAGAACCAGCAAAGTTCAATCCCACTGATATTCATGAGAGTTGCATGGACATTTTTGAAAATAAGCAGTGGGTAACCTTCTTTGAAAAGTTCAATAGGAATAATGAGCAGGCTAGTCTAGCTTTTGCTGAAACCTTTGATGGAGAAGGAGTTATAGTGGGAAACTTGCATTTTAGACTGTCAGAAGACATCTTAGCACAAATTACTAGCCTGCCATAGCAAGGAGAAATATTTTTCAAGACTAAATAGTTCAAAGAGAAAGTATGGATACCCTTTTTGTGTAGATCAAGAGCAGGGTCAGTAAACTGGAAGAAAGGGATACCTAGGAGCTGGCTAGTTCATCCCTGGGATGAGATAGTTTATGTTATCCAAAAATTTATTACCTGTG
>LPNX010869982.1:267924-278593 GCA_001517045.1 Pseudotsuga menziesii | reverse complement strand
CCCATACTTCATTTGGTGATGTTAATCCATCAAGATGGAAAAGGAGGTCTTTGGATATGCTCAGACACAGGAGACCATAGGCCTCATCCCTCCTGTTGTGCTGTTTAATTTTCTCTGCAGCTACATTGGGCTCTGCTTCTATTTCCATAGTCACTCCGTAGAGGCCTTTCGCTCTCAACAGTATCTCCATCTCTACTTTCCATTCAAAGAAGTTAAATGGAGTCAAGATGATCTTCTGAGATTGATCCATAGCTCAGAAATTGTCCGTTCAGTCAGCAGAATGCTCCCAGTCAATGATGTCAAACCTGTAATAAAAAATTGGAAGGAGATAAATTGATCTACAAAGGCTCTAATACCATGTGGAAATTGAACCCATGTGTTAGAACAATTACACTCACAAAAATTGCCAACTACACATGCAAATTACACACAAAGGAGACTGAATATGGAGCAGAACACTAATATGTATTGAATAAGTGTACAATATCCAAACCTGTGAAGTCATAGGATACCATAATAAATAATTACATGATATATTTGAATGCATAAGGATGCCATTCGATTTTGGTCAAAAGCAGGCTTACTAAATCTAAGCAAATTCCCCATAGGTGCATAAAGCAGTTTCCAAATCTGTCTAGGAGCTTACAAATTGGAAAAATCAATTAGGAAAGCTAATATATGATGGAAGGAAAACTCATACATTCTTTTATTAGGGTAAAATAGTGGAGGATGATGAGGACAAAAAACAAGTTAACTTCACCTAGTCAAACTTTCCCAATTGCCTTAAAACTCAGTAAAAGCAGGAAATAAAGCTAAAAAAGCAGACATGTGCTAGGAAGGCCAGGAATAAAGCAGATTTGATTCCAAGTGGTTTCCCAAGTGCTCCATGACTCAAATTTATCAATTTTGACCACTTTGGACATGTGGAGGACAACTTGCATAAGGTGGAATATGGAAACTACGAAAATAAGACAAAAATTGGATTAATTAATGTCTAAGGAAGCTAACTATGGGTTGATTATTCTAACATCAAATACCAACTTATAGACATCCCAATAAATTTATATATGAGGTTGAGAAGGCCATCCAAGAACTCTTAGATTTGGTACTTATTAGACCAATCTCTAGTACAAAAAGTTTGCAAGAAACACATGATTTCCCACTTGCCGGCCATCTGGGGATCTTCAAAACTTATAGGAAATTGAGGAAAAGATTATTTTTGAAGGGTATGAAGGAATATGTTCAGGAATATTTGAATGAATTTAAGGTATGTCAGAAAAACAAATCAGAACTTACATTCCCAGTTGGTTTATTACAACCATTTCCCATTCCGGAGCAAAACTGGGACAATATCTCAGTGGATTTCATCACCGATTTTCCCAAATATTTGGTAAGTATTGCATATATGTGGTAGTGGATAGATTGAAAAATTTTGCTCATTTATTTTCTGTTACATAATTTTTAGTGTTGCACAAGTAGCTGATATTTTTTTCAAAGAAATCTTTAGATTGCATGGGCTCCCCAAGAGCTTTGTAAGTGATAGAGTTAGTAGATTCATGGGTTCATTTTGGAAAGAAATTTTTAGATTGGTGGGAACTAATTTGACTCCAAGTACAATATATCATCCACAAAGTGATGGAAAAATAGATAGGGTGAATCAATGGTTGGAAGGGTACCTAAGAAACTATGTGGGAGAGGAGCAAAAAGCATGGAAACAATGGCTACACTTGGGTGAGTTTTGCTACAACACCACTTTTCATATGTCAATAGGAATGTATCCTTTAAAGGAATTATATATTTATTATGCACTTAAATTTTTTGAGATGACATTTGGTGATAATAGAGCTCCAAAAGCTAAAGACTGGGTGGAAGAGAGCCAAGAAATTTTAAATCTTTTGAAAGACAACTTGCAGGTTGCCCAAAATAAACAAAAACAATATGTCAATAGACATAGAGAAGAAAGGGCTTTTCAGATTAATGATTTAGTATATTTGAGGTTGCAGCATCCAAATTTGAAATATATTGAAGAAAATAAATCTTGGGTGGGGGGGACTGTAATGTCCCCATTCAAATAAGTACATATTAGGACAATTCCATCAATCCTACTAGTTCCCTAGGTTGGATGGATACATTTTGAATTTTAATAAGGGAGCTAATAAATGATGTTCAGACATTAGAATGGAATAAATATTTAATAATGGATCTTATTAAATAAATACAAGAGAAAATTGAAGTGGAAATGGAGCATGAAGACACATGGAGACTAGGGGGGCCACACAAGCTAGAATTTGTGTGCCACATGGTATCCTCCTCTTGCAATTTCGAATCGATGGGAATCCTAAATGTTATTGGATGAGTTATAAAGCTAATAAAATTGTCCATATGCATCATAGTTCTAATTTGGAAGGAATTGTAACTTGCATGGGAGAGGAAGAGTCATTTTGGAGCTAGTGAGACACTTGGACTAGATTCCCTAGCTCTATGACAACAATGATGAAGATGCTATGACACCTATGAAAAAAATAAGATCTAAAGGATGAAATCTGAAATATCTGAAATGTGAGTTCAAAATAGAGCATCCAAGAGGGCTCTCATGTGAGTTGGGGAAGCTCAATGGGATCCTACTCAAATTGGGGAAAGATGGAAGGCTAGGAAAGGGAGGACACGTTGAAAATCATGAGCACACACCCTAATTAGAATTGGATTTAGTTTGTGGATGGATTGGTAACCTTATAACGCTAAGGATGTTTATAAAATACAATAATAAACCAAGATAATATATTTTTATCATTTGAGAAATTTGCATTTGTGAATTGAGAGAGCTAGTTGATGAGTAGTTCTTGCCTTCGCCAATTTCAAGGGTGAAAGATTCCCATCCAAGTTGGTGTTTGGAGAGGCCAATAAATCCTTTCATGAATATTCAATGGAGTTGTATTTGCAAGTTTAAACTACAAGGAAGCTCGTGGTTCCTTCTATTGCATCACTTTCTCTCAACCATTTCCAGTTTTTATGGCATATTCTTGCTCATGGAGGGATTGCGCTTTGGGTGAGATATTGTACTCTTTGGGAGAGATTATCCTGGTATATTTATGATTGCAATAAGTTAAATATTCTATGTTTTAATTCTCATAAAGTCTCAGGTCAAAATAACCAATAGTTGTATGTCAAAATCACTATTAATGAGAAAACAATGACCATTTCCCCACTATATTGATGTATGCCATGGTAATGATGATTATTTCAGATGGAAAAATGTATATATGATATATTTATGCTGAATTGATTGTAATTTATGTGTATTACAAGTTTCATGTTTCTAACTTAAGCATTTGAATCCATTTTACTCAGTTTAATTGCATTTGGAGAAGTTTTGGTGCCTTTTCCCCAAGGGTCGAATTAGTGATTTTGTAGTTGTTTGGGAGAGTGTCATAACAAACTGTATAAAATTAATAATGATGCATATGAGACCTTAAAATTTTACCTTAAACATCCACTACCTCTGTTCAGAAATTCGAGTGGTTTTGGGAGTATTTGAGAAGCCATTTCCAGTATTTACCAAGGGGGAATTGGAACCCCAATTTGCTAGTAAAGACTCCTACTTTAGCCAGAATATTAAATAAGATTGAAGAAATAATTGGAGTGTCATAAATAAGAATTGAAAATCATATTCAATTCTTAGTATCATTCATACACCTTCTCAGAATATTTGGGATAATTTGGGCCAATTTGGAGATCTAGATTTCAAAACTAGTCAAAGGTTGAATTAAGGAAAAAAGTGATAAATTTGTCATTGTAATAAAAATTCAAAAAATGGACATTAAATTCTCTCTCCTTTAATTCTCATAGAGACCTCTTTATATGGTGCTTTCTGAAAGTAGGGTTTTCTCTATAGGGGATAATGCATTTCATGCCAACGAGGGCCAAACTTGGAAAACCATGGACGGTGGGGCTGCGGTTGGTGTTGCCATATGGCCCTTCCCAAACATGCTAGAAGGAGTTGATAGAATTCAAAATATCTTGTCTGTGTGGGTTTTTGCACCCCGACAAAAGTTCATAGGGAAACCATAACCCTAACTAGCGTTTACTATTTAACATGCATGGCCAAGGGTTTGGATTTCATAACCTATGGTTTTCCATGCATAGATATTTCAAATGGATGTTTATAAATGGGGAAACCCTAACCCTACCAGGGAATCCCTAATATTATCTTACTATAATAACTCAGTTCAGAATCATTCTAATGTCCAACTCAAAATTTTCAAATCCAATAGACTAATGCTTCAAATCATGTTGATTCACGAAGTTGGCTCTCGGTCCTTGGATTCTATTGTAGTTCCTTTAATACAGAGTGATTAGTCATTGGGTGAATGAGGTTTGTTGAATGGTGTTGTTTGTCGTTGATGAAATGTGAAGCATGTATTGCACTTATTTTTATTAAATTATACTTTAACATTGACTTAACTTGTAAGTTAATCATTCAAAGTCATAATTTTTAATTAGATATATCCAATTGGTGTGCATGTAGTGAGTTCATTGAAACCTTGAAATACATTGTATTGCACTTAGTTTTATTAAATTACACGGGAAATATATTTGAATTAACTTGTAATGATCATACAAAATCACAATTTCTAATTATATATCCAATTAGTGTGCATGTAGTGAGTTCGTTGAAACCTTTAAATATAGCAGTTTTTTATTTTGACATAGTGCATTCATAAGTAATAGATAATCCACACAAATAAACACAATAGATTGACACGAGAACATGTGGAAGCCAAAGAAAAAGTACAAAGTGAAATGTATCATTCATTTATAAGTGAAATGTCAATGTACATGTCTCCAAAAGTACATATATATCCAAAAGTACATGTATCCAAAACTATCCAAAACTATCCAAGCCACATGTACATGTATCTAAATGTACACATATCCCATCAGACACATCAAAACTCAATCTTCCTCTTCTTCTTTCCCAATGTTGATCCTCTAGGCACAACTCTAGTATCAGTGTGCATCTCTAGATTATGAAAATTAAATATCAATGGTTAAATTCAAATAACTATGTAATAATACATTAGCTCAATAAAATACCATATCTAAATTAGCTCAACAATTATCAACATGTGCATGGAAATTGCATGAAACACTTGGTTATTAATGGCCTTCTCACCTCAACAAGAGACTGTGACAAAGGGGATTACGTTCCTTGTGTAGCATATGGAGTTGTTGGTTGAACATCAAGGATGGTTGCAACCATGGTCGAACCAGAGGGGGAAGGAACGGTTGCCACTGCTGGTTGCTACAATCACCAAATGTTGACATAGTTAGACATGTATGAATAAACAATAGACAAAAATAATAAACTATGTCTAGATCATGTTGAAATAGTTGTACCTCTGTGTGGCTTGTTGTTATTGAATATTCCACATTGACTACTACATCAATGAAACCTGGGGGGTTTGGAAAAGAAAACTCTAGATCCCGATACAGTAAACATGAAAATCAAACATTAACAAAAATGGTTTATAAACTGGATTTCAATTTAACCAAAAATATCATCAGAGGATATATGTTACCATGGTATCAAATTTAGATGATGGCTGAACATCAAGGATGGTAAGTGACATGGTCGAACTAGAGACGCTAGGAACTACTCCTACTAGTGGCTATAGTCACCAAATGTTGAAATAGTTAGACATGCATGAATAAATAATAGAAAACAATAATAAACTATGTAAATATCATGTTGAAATAGTTTTACATCTGTGTGACTTGTTTCCATTGCAGATGCAACACTGACTGCTACATCAACCATCCCTGCAAGGTTTGCAACAGAAAACTATGGATCCTGATGTAGTAAACATGCAAATAAAACAATAACAAAACCAATTATGCACTGGATTTCAGGTTAACCAACAAATCATCGAATGATATACATTACCATGGTATCGGTATCTCCATGGTCGTGGGAAGATGGAGTCTTGCTAGGAGTAGGGAACCTCACATACACATGAACCTTGTTCACATATGATCTAGGAGGAGATACAAATCCAGGCAATGGTCTAGATGTTTTGGTTGGTACCTACAATCACCAAGTGTTCATGTAGTTAGGCATGCATGATTCAACGAACATACATGTATTTAAAAAATGACATTCTTAATTGTTTACCTGGAGCCCAGATGTTTCCTTGGACAATACAACTAACGAGGTTTTCTTTCACCTTTAAATAAATTACAAATCGAAAGATTTGCATAAATTATCAACCTAGGGATACAAAGGCTTATGAGCTACCTGAAAAAACATATGTCAAACACTGTAATTTGAAATGGTTTAACACAGAGGAGGTCAACGGGTTACAGAACTAAATTTGAGATGTAACTATTGGTGAACGGGATCTTAAGAATATCATAACTTACAGAAAGAATCATGTAATCAAACCAAAAGATATGACTATTAAACTTAACAACCCTCTGCTATGCTATAACGATCTTCTATTCTACAGAAATAAATTTATGTCTGAATCTGATTAAATACATTGAAGATTTCACATGAAAGAGATTTAATAACAACAACTGCAGTAAACAAATTGGAAATATCTAATTTAATTCAACAGCCTGCTTCTATCATTATAATCTAGCAACATAATCTCAATAAAAGTTCTAATGAAATCCTTCACCACAGAAGTAATCCTGATTCAATGTTCATAATCCACACATTCCCCTCTATTCACGAGTAATGATAACGAGAGTTATACCATCCAATCGTGTCACTACTTAAACATTCACATTCAACTATGATTAGCACACCAAATCCGAACCTGAAAAATTAAATCAATCATAAACTGCATAAGGCAATAATTTCATCAATATCAACTACATGCATAAACAAAATAAATTCTAACTACAACAACACTTGTCACAGAAGGGGGCCATTCCTTCGGCAATAAGAGCTAATCAAGACACTCACTCATTCTAAATTAATTAACACATACAAAATCAGGATAATATAGGATTTTTATATAAAAAGGTATGATCACAACAGTGTTCAATAGATATATGCAAAATGATGGCTCCGCTACCCTGGCAGAGATTCCAAGTGCTTATGCATCAGCGCTCATGAGAGAATTATGAAAGATCATACAGTTACAACAAATTTCCAAATAAGGCTCATCTGTTGATTCTCAAAATATTTCACGAGCCACCACAGGATCTAATATTGTGGACAGTAGAGATGACTCCAAGAATATGTCAAAGCAGTCAAAACCCTTTTTGGATAACTCAACGAATCATGAATCATTTAAGACCCAAAGTGTTGAATTGGACACAAAATTATCAACCCCCGAATTGATTTCATCATCGTGTATGCACTAGGTAGATGACCAAAATGAATTGAAAATAATGAGCAGGAGCATAATATATAAACTTGATACCTATCTGTTTTAACTTGAGATTGAGGTACGAGTTGTCCAGCTTCCATAATTCCTTCATTCTGAAACCTGAAAGTAAAATGATATTGAACCTAAAAACACCACTTCTTTAGTAGGAAATCATGGCATCATAACTCTATCCAAATCATCAGCAATTGAAAAATAACAAGGAAAAAGAGTTCAATCCTTACCAAATCCAAAACTTCGCCAAATGTAATGAAGAGAGAAAATAGTGATATAGGATTAAATCAGAAAGTTCATAAACAAGGAAAAATATGAGAACAAAAAGGATCATATACACAACCTTTCATCTCCCCCCAACCAAAAGGTTTGCGTGTCCTCATGCAAACTAAGACTATGATCCACTAATAGGGGTACTTGGAGAGCTATTTAGGAACTCATCACTCCACTTATAGGAAGAATAGCCACATTCTATTGCACTGTAAAATCTCCTTTGATCATTAATAATTTTGCAAAATTCATTGTCCTCTCCATCCACCATGGGACACCAAAGTATAGGAAAATGAAATCTAAGTCCAATCCAATTGGCTTTATGCATACTCAGGAAGTCAAAATATACTTGTACTATGTCTAGGGATATCTCGAACATTCTAATAGAGAAGGGATATTTTCTCCTCAAATATGGACTCAGAGCATTAATCCTTCTTCGTAGATAGAGAAAAACCTCCAACATGTGAAATGGAATCCAATTTCTGCATTCCTGAACAACTTTAAATTGGGCGGTCTCCACGAGGGCAATGAATACTTGACCTTGCATAACCTGGTTCCTGGCTGTAAATAATTTTTCAACTGAGGGGGAAACTCTCACCCAAAGGGCATCTTCCCATTCAATGTTTTCCATAGTAGTGGCGACATTGTTCCCTTTCAAATGATTTCTCATGAAGGACATGAATTTCCTTAGTTTTAATTCCCCTACATGAGGCTTTGGGTCATAGTCCTCATAGTCTATCATAACCAGATTATGGGTATATAATTCACATAAAAAATATTGTTCTTCATCATTACTCCTAGAAAAATAAGGAATGAATTGATCTTCTGTCTCAATGTGATCATGATACCCCATGGTTACCATTGATAGTCTAATATTCGAAGGGGGTATCAGATTCCTCATATAATGAGCCAGATAATTCATGTATTATTTTTCAAATTTCAATTTCTCTACTTCTTGACTAAGCCTCCTCATGGCCAAGGAATAATCATGTGTCTGTAGATGCTCTGTAATTGTTTTTTGTTTGTTCCATTTCATCTGGCCACCAGCCAACATTAGTTGTTCTTCCAGTTCCCCCATCGTTGCTTGTAGTTGTGCTACCATTTCTTCCAAGTCCCTTATATGGCTTCATATGAGGGGGTATCTTTGTGGCCTTTTGATTCTCTGTTTCTTCTGCTTCAAAACCCTCCTCAGATTCAATACCTTTTATTTGCATGTTATTGTTTTTTGTGGAGCCTAATCTTCCAGATCCAGAGATATTATTCAGTTGTGTTTGTACCCCAGGTGTATTGTACACTCATTCCCCCTACCTTGGGGTTCGAGGTTTTGGGATGTGTGTTGGCCAATAGTTTTGCGGACCCATGGTATTGGGTTAACAGTAGTATTTTCCCATGGTATTTCCCCTATAAAAGAAAGCATTGTAACACGACTGTGTATGGTATTATTTTGTATTGGAAGAGAGACTGTGGGAGCATGAAGAGGAAGTGCAGCAATTTTTCTATAGGTTGTATCCCTTCACCTTTCTGGACTGTAATAAAAGAGATGGAAATTTCTTTGTGTATGTAGCCCATCATTTGGGTGAACGACGTTATATCTGTGTCTCTCTGTAATGTTTTAATGTGTTTCGCATCTTGTTAATGATTTAATTGTATATCTATTATTGTTCTGCGGTCCTGTTTTTCTAACAATTGGTATCAGAGCCAAAAGTTCTATTTGGTTGGTAAACTCATAGGAAAGAAGGGTTCCTTGTTCAAGTGGGAGCAATGGTGGAAGAAGAAAATTTTAGGGTCGAGAAATTTAATGGCCAAACTATCAGTTATGGAAGATACAAATGGAGGACTATCTGTACCAGAAGGATCTGTACCTACCGTTGGGTGGAAAATAAAAATAGCCGTCGGCTATGAAGGATGAAGAATGGGAGGTTCTTGATAGAAATGCACTAGGAACAATACGGCTATGCCTGGCTTCGTCGATGGCCTTCAATATTTCAAAAGAAAAAACAACAGAGGGTTTGATGAGTGCATTGAGTAAGCTCTACAAAAAACCCTTGGCTTCTAACAAGGTATTTTTAATGAAACGTTTATTTAATATGAAGATGTCAGAAGGTGGATCTGTTGCTGACCATTTAAATGAGTTTAATACACTTACCTATCAGCTAAGTTCTGTAAAAGTGAACGTTGATGATGAGGTTAGGGCTCTTCTAATCTTATGCTCATTGCCAGAAAGCTGGAATAGCTTGGTCATGGCTGTAAGTAACTCTGTCCCTAGTTCAAACACTCTTAAGTTTGATGATGTTGTTGGTGTTATTCTTAGCGAGGAAATGAGAAGAAAAAGCACAAATGAGACATCAAGTAATGCATTGACCATGGAGAGTAGAGGGAGATAAAACGAGAGAGGAAGGAGCCCAGGAAATCGAGGCAAGTCTAAAAAGGGCAGATCCAAGTCCAAATTCGGAAAAATAGAGTGTTGGAACTGTGGTAAGAAAGGACATCTGAAGAAAGACTACAGAGCTCCAAAGAAGAAAGGAGACATACAGCAATAGACTACTCAGGAAGTGAATGTAGCATGTGATGTGTTACAAGATTCTTTGATTCTTGCATTAGATAATACTAGTGATTACTGGGTAGTAGATTCACGGGCTTCATGTCATGCTACACCCCATAGGAAATTCTTTCATGATTATGTTCAAGGTGATTTTGGGCATGTGCTATTGGGGGATGATGAACCATGTAAAATTGTTGGAAAGGGTAAGGTACGAATTAAGTTGAATAATGGAAATGACTAGCTGCTAAAGGATGTAAGGCACATTCCTTCTTTGAAAAGAAATCTGATCTCAACAGGGCATTTGGGAGATAGCAGTTGTTTGTCTATGTTTGGAGAAACATGGTGGAAGATCACTAAAGGATCACTGGTAATAGCGAAAGGAGATAGGGTAGTTACGTTATATCTATGTCCTCATAATACTGATTATTCTATCTCTATAGCTTCCACAAAAACAGGTGCGTCGTTC
>LPNX010869982.1:182942-267895 GCA_001517045.1 Pseudotsuga menziesii | reverse complement strand
AGAAGGGGATGCAGATTCTCCACTCAAGGAAACTGCTTCCAGATCTGAAGCAGGTAAGTTTGGAATTCTGTGAGAATTGTGTTTATGGAAAATAGAAGAGAGTTGGATTTTGCAGGGTTGGGAAACAAAAGAAGAATGAAAATTTAGAGCTTATACATATAGATGTATGGGGACCAGCTCAGGTACAATCTCTTGGTGGCTCTCATTATTATGTTACTTTTATTGATGATGCAACTGGAAAAACTTGGGTTTATTGCATTAGACAAAAATATGATGTGTTTGATACTTTTAAGAAGTGGAAATCTTTGGTTGAGAATGAGATAGGAAAAAAGTTGAAATGTCTCAGATCTGATAATGGAGGCGAGTACTGCAGCAAGGAGTTTGACAGTTACCGTTCACAAAATGGGATTCACAGAGAGAAGACAGTCCTTGGAACACCATAAGAAAATGGTGTGTCAGAAAGAATGAACAGAACGATCATGGAGCGTGCAAGGTGTATGAGATTGCATGCAGGGTTTCCCTTACAGTTTTGGGCTGATGCTATAAACACTGCTATTTATTTAATAAACAGAGGGCCTTCAAGTGCTTTGGATGGTGGAATTTTAGAGGAGACATGGATAGGTAAACAGGTAAAATACTCATTTCTGAGAACTTTTGGTTGTGAAGCATTTGTCCATATTGATAAAGATGATAGAACAAAGCTTAAGGCTAAATCCAAGAAATGTACCTTTATTGGATACGGGGTTGATGATTTTGGTTATCGCTTATGGGATCTTAAAAATCACAAAAATCATTAGGAGAAGAGATGTAGTATTCAATGAAAAGGTCATGTACAAAGATCAGTTGCAAGGAAATAAAGAAGAAAAGGAAAACACAGAGTACACAGTGCTTGATGAAATCAAAGAAAATGAAGTTCCAAAGGCACCAGAAAATCAAGAGCAACAGCAGGTACCTGAAACTTTTGCAACTATGAGAAAGTCTACTAGGTTAAGTAAACCCCTTGAACTATTCTCTCCTTCACTGTATTATTTATTGATGACCAATTCTGGTGAACCGGAATGTTATGAAGAAGCAATGCAGGTATAAACTAGAAAGAAGTGGGAGCAAGGCATGGATGAGGAGATGGACTCATTGGCAAGAAACCAGACTCAGGATCTAGTTAAGTTTCCTGCAGAAAAAAGGGCATTGCAGAATAAATGGGTTTACAGGTTGAAGGAAGAAGATGGAGGCAAGAAGCAGTACAAGGCTAGACTTGTTGTAAAGGGGTTTGCACAAAAGAAAGGTATAGACTTTGATGAAATATTTTTTCCTGTTGTTAAAATGACTTCAATTAGAACTATTTTAAGTCTAGTGGCGGTAGAATATTTGCATCTTGAATAGTTAGATGTAAAAACAGCCTTTCTCCATGGGGATTTGGAGGAAGAGATTTATATGCAGTAGCCACAAGGGTATGAGGTCAAAGGGAAGGAGAATTTGGTTTGTAGGTTGAAGAAAAGCTTGTATGGCCTGAAGCAAGCTCCAAGGTAGCGGTATTTGAAATTTGATAAGTTTATGAAATAACAAGGTTATGATAGATGTCATTTTGACCACTGTGTTTATTTCAAGAGGCTAGATAATGGAAGATATATGGATGACATGCTTGTTGTAGGGTCTAACATGCAGGATGTAAATGTGCTCAAAAGAAAACTAGCTAAATCATTTGCAATGAAGGATTTGGGTGCTGCAAAGCAAATCCTTGGTATGAGAATAACAAGAGACATGAAAAATGGCAAATTGACATTGTCTCAAGGTGAGTACATAGAAAAGGTGTTGCAGAGGTTTAGAATGCAAAATGCAAAACCAGTCAATACACCTTTGGCTAGCCATTTCAAACTAAGAAAGGATATGTGTCTAGAGACACAGGAAGAGATAGATTACATGTCCAAGATTCCCTACTCATCAGCGGTTGGAAGCTTGATGTATGCCATGGTGTGTACAAGACCATATATTGCACATGTAGTGGGAGTTGTGAGAAGGTATATGAATAATCTAGGTAAAGAGCATTGGAAAGCAGTACAGTGGATTCTCAGGTATTTGAGAGGTACCACTTCTCATGCATTATGTTTTGGAGGTTCATAGATTGTTTTACAAGGATACATTGATGCAGATATGGTTGGTGATAAAGACAATAGGAGGAGAAACACAGGGTATGTGTAACTGTGGGTGGAACAACAGTTAGTTGGATTTCAAAACTGCAACAGGTTGTTGCACTTTCAACAACGGAAGCAGAGTATGTTGCTACTACAGAGGCTAGTAAGGAGATGATTTGGTTGTAGAGGTTCATGGAATAATTGGGTAAGAAGCAGGAGAATAGTAGGCTGTACAGTGACAGAAAGAGTTCCATTCATCTTGCAAAGAACTCATCCTTTCATTCGAGGACTAAACATATACAGCTCAAGTACCACTTCATAAGATCTGTTCTAGATGAAGAATTGTTAAAATTGGAAAAGATACATACTAGCCAGAATCCTGCTGACATGTTGACAAAGGGAGTAACTAGAGAGAAACTGAGTTCCTGCTCGGTTTTTGTTGGCCTTCAAGCATGAAGGTGAAAATAAGAAATTTTCCAAGTCGAAGGTCCAGAGCATAGTTTAGCAAGTGTAGTAGCGGTGGAGTTGCTGTGATCAGTATCCAAGTGGGAGATTGTTGGTTGTGGAGCCCACTCTTCCAGATCTAGAGATATTATTCAGTTGTGTTTGTACCCCATGTGTACCGTACACTCATTCCCCCTGTCTTGGGGTTCGGGGGCAGAGCCCCTGAGAAAAATTTTTGGGATGTTTGTTGGCCAACAGTTTTGCAGACCCATGGTATTGCGTTAACCATGGTATTTTCCCATGGTATTTCCCCTATAAAAGAAATCATTGTAACACAACTGTGTATGCTATTATTTTGTATTGGAAGAGAGACTGTGAGAGCATGAAGAGGAAGTGCAGCAATTTTGTTGTAGGTTGTATCCCTTCACCTTTCTGGACTGTAATAAAAGGGCTGGCAATTTCTTTATGGACGTAGCCCATCGTTTGGGTGAACCACATTATATTTGTGTCTCTCTGTAATGTTTTAATGTGTTTTGCATCTTGTTAATGATTTAACTGTATCTTTGTTATTGGTCTGCAGTCTTTTTTTTCTAACAGTTATACTCTATCCCTTCATTGCTAAGTGTCTCCCTAAAATGTTCCCTTTGGTTTCCTTCCAATTCCACAACTTCCAACAAGGTATCCATCTTATGTTCCCTATCCTCTGTAATTGTTCTTGCATGGCCACCATTTCTTCCGCTTGCTTTTGATAAGAACTTTTCAATTCCCAATAATCTCTCCTCATCTTACCAAATGCTCTTCGATATTTGCACAACACAAAATGATGAAATTTTCTTGTCACATTTCCTTGCGTCCCCTTGAATCTAGATGTCCACTGTTTTCCTTCTTTTTGTCGTTCTTCTACATTCAGCAACCTGACTTGATTTTCCTAGTTTTCACTGGTTCTCTCTGGCATGGTAAATGCTTCCCATCCTTCATCAAATTCATTGCTTTCACTAAGCAATTTTTCTTGGTCTTGTGGCTCTTTTCGATCCCTTGATCTAGTTCGGGTATGGGATCCTTCTATCAAACCGGTTGGGGTTTTAGCTTGCAATATTATCCTGTTTCTTGTATAGGATAATTTCTTCCTTGGGGTTTCTGGGGTATTTTCCAACGTTTTCCTTTTCTTCCTCTTATATGCCTGGTGCTAGAGGATATTCCCACGAATGATTCTCATGTCTAGTTCTGGTTCTATAGGGAATCCTCCACCAATAACCTGATCAAACCATGATATTCCAAACTAGTTTTTGGATTCTTACTACCCTTAACCATTCTTCTTATCAACTCTAAGGATTTCCACAGAAAAATACATCATATTGATATATTTTTGATGCCTTAGATGGTTCAGAATTTTAAAGTCATAAGAAAATACTAGACTAAACCGACCTTCACATGTAATAAATTTGCGCACGCATAGCGCCACCTCACCCCATGGAATTGGTAATGATTTCCGTTTTGTCCCCTTTTCTATTTTGGTAATGATCTACACACGCATAGTGCCACCTCGCCCCATGGAATATATAATAGGATTTATTGGCACACATCTCTCCAAACATCTTTCGTCCATCTATGGTAATCCAGAGAATCTTGTAATTGTCAGCTTATCCGCTAGAATTTTCAGTCCTTGTACCTCTGCAACTGCATTGTCATATGTGAACATGAACTCCATTGCAATCGCAACATCTCCCTTCATTTTATCAAAATAATCCAGACACCCTTCCTGTTGAAAAATTATATTCACTTCTCTGTATCCATAGACCATATTTGTATTCTCAGGTTCACTATGAATTTCTCCCCTCATTTTTCTTTGATATTTGTTTCCCTTCAGATTCTTACAATGCTTCATAATTTCCTATCGAATATCCAAAGAAAAGGATGGGTTTGGATTATCAAATAATGGGTTCATGGTATTGCAAGGTGGTGTCGTGGTGTTATCAGTACAGGCCTGGCTAAAAGTTCGTGGGTAGTGGAGTTAATACCAACCGAGATTAGTAAGTTTCCTTTGGTATAACAATGGATACTATAGTTTAGAGGCACCTATAAAGTCTCTCCCCCCCCCCCCCCCTCCCCAACCAACTCGACACACAACCCTATGTGGTACTAATGTCTTAATAAATCATGATCCATCTTCCTGTACTTATCAAAAGAGGATGAAGGATGGTTACATACCTTCCTTACCTCAGAAGAGATGGATGGAGTTTGATGACTGATTGATTGCAGTGGTGTGAAGAAGGATAGAAGGTTCTCTACTCTTTGAGCTGATGGATGTAATAAGATGGCATCATTTTCCTTTGTTTTTGATGAGTTGAACTGATGTCACCAGATAGAGTATCATCAGGTGAAACTGATGTGACCCAAGTTGGCCACTAAAATTGATCCTGCGATACTACAGATCAATGTTGTGTGATTCCTCTCCTCCACATGCTGGCGACATCGATGATGTTGGTCTGGTATTGCTAGGAAAGGTACCACCATGTGGACAGGGGTTGTATGTGACACAAAGAGTAAGCGAGAATGTGATTATTCAAGTGTCGGCCTATGTTGAAAAAGGAGCCGATAACATTTTTGAAATGGTTCTATGGTGTTGCGGAAAGGTATGGCCAGTGGAACTGAAAAATATTCTGTAGCATTATGGAGAAGTATGTGGAGTTGATAAGAGGTTATGTAATGGATGGGAACATGTTCTTCAATGGGAAGGAAAGGTATTCTATAATAAAACAGAAAAGGTTCTGCAGTGGAATGAAAAAATGTTCTGCAATAAAGAAGAAAAAGTTTTGCAATCAAATGGAAAATGTCAGAAGTGGGTATGTAATGAAATATGAATGGTTTCCATAGTGTTGCAGATAAAATAGTAGATGAAATCTATGTAATATAGTCTGCAAGGTGTTTATATCCAAGATAGCAAGGACATCAATGAGCAAGTGATATGAGGGAAAGGGATGGAATGAAAAGAAAATGAATGGGATGTAAAAAATATATGGATAAGAAGAAGGAATTGTGGTAGAATGTCCCTGCAAATAATTCAGAGATAGGTTTATTGGTATCAAAAATAAAAATTTCATGTTTTTTTTTTTAAATCCTTCAAAGGTCGAGATAGTGATCTCGAAGACTTTAGCACACCAACATGCAACAATATTGCGGATGAACGCCTCTTTGGACGATGGTTTCTTATATGGTATTAGTATATAACCATTGGCCATAAGAAGCATGCCTTCACCATCAATGATTTTGAGTCGTACTGTATCATTATCATAAACCGTTTCGATTTCATATGGTCTGAGCCAATGAGTGTGAAGTTTCCCTTTGAAGTTTTTGAACCTGGAGTCGTAAAGAAGAGCCCAATCACCTTCTTGAAAATAATTAGTTTTGATTAATTGATCGTGCCACTTGGTCCATTTTTGTTGCATAATGGTTGTACGTTCTATGGAATCCAATCGTAATTCATCAAGCTCATTAAGCTACTGCAAGCGACTATGTTGGGCCTGAGATAAATCCATGCATAATTGAAATGCAGTTCTTAATGTTTTAATCTCAACTTCTATTGGTAGGGTGAATTTTTTTCCATAAACTATATGATAGGAGGTTAGACCTGTGGTAGTTCTCCATTCTGTTCTAGGCCCATAAAGCTTCATATATCCTAGCACTCCAGTCCCCTTGATGAAGCTAAATAGTCTTTGTGAGCACGGATTCTAGAATTCTGTTTCTACCTCCCACTTTCCCGTTAGCCTGACGGTGATATGGTGAAGCTACTCTGTGCTTGATATTGTACTATGTTGTAAGATATTTGATGAGTTTATATGTGAATTGTGACCCTCCATTAGTAACAATATCCCTCAAAACTCCAAACCTTGTGAAAATATCTACATATAGGAAATCTGAAACAGCCTACTCTATTTCCCGTGGGAGTGCCTTCGCCTCAACCCATTTAGTAACATAATCTGTACATAATAGGATATATGATTTCTTCTTGGATTTAGGTTTGATAGTGCCAACAAAATATAATTCCCATTTCTCAAATGGTTCCACCAAAATCTGATTCAGAAGTGTCATTTCGTCTGAATGTAATGGTTGTCCCATTCTTTAGAAACTATCACAGCTCTGGACATATTCTCGGGAATATTTAAATATGCTAGGACAATAATAGCCTAATTGTATAATTTTTGGTCTGTTCGTTTGTTGAAAAAGTGCCCCCCACATGGGCCATCATGACAAGTTCTCAAAACTGGATAAATTTCATCCTCACGAACACATCTACAAATCACCAAGTCCAATCTCGTATAGAACAAATAGCCATCGATCCATGAAAATATGCTACTCTGCTACATAATTCTCTTCTTTTCTTTTGATTTCCTATTCCCTGAAAGTTTTCCTGCCACCAAATAATTTGATACATATGCAAACCAAGGTACATTAGTAGAAATAACAAACAAATTATCATCTGGGAAAGAATCATCCACCGGTTGAGGTTCCTCATTATTAATTATTCCTGAAAGAAAGTCAACAACCACATTAGTTTTACCTGGTCTATCCATTATTGAAATATCAAATTCCTGTAACAACAACAACCACCGAGTGACTCTACCATTTGTGATAGGTTTCTTCATAAGATATTTGATGGCAGAGTGGTCAGTGTGGACATTCACTGAGTATCCCGTAATGTAATGACGAAATTTATTTCTAGCGTAAATGGCAGCTAGGAATTTTTTTCAGTTACTGTATAATTAATTTCTGCAACGGTCATAATTGTACTAATAAAATATATGGCATAAGGTTTATCATCTTCCTATTGGCCTAGAACTCCTCCTATGGAGGTATCAGAGGCATCTGTAGAAATTAGGAAAGTAAGGACCAATTTGGTCCTCGGAGGATCAGTGTTGTAGATACTTTCTATTTTAAAGTTTCCCATGCTAGTTGACAGGCATCTGACCACTAAAATTATTTGTTTTTGGACATAAGAAAAAATAAGGGATTCACAATTTTTGAAAATTTTGAACAAATATTCTATAATAACATGCATATCCAATAAAATTGTGTACCTCTTTTTGTGTGCATTGAACTCGTAAATTAAGGATCACTTGAATCTTTTTTGGGTATACTTTGATGCCATCGGGAGATATAAGATGACCCATGACAACAGCTTGAGTGAGCATCATTCCGCATTTTTCACTACTGATACAAAGGTTTACCTCCTTGCAACATGTAAGTACTTTGTCCAGGTTATTCAAACCTTCTAAAAATTATTCACAATGAGAGGTAAAGTCATCCATGAAAACTTACATAGTGTCATGAATAAGATCGACAAAGATGTTGACAACAACCCGATGAAATGTGGCAGGGGAATTGCATAATCCGAAAGGTAACACCTGGTATGCAAAGGTACCCCATGGGCATGTGAATGTCATTTTCTCTTGATCCTCCGGTGCTATCCTGATTTGATTGTAACCACTGAAGCCGTGCATAAAAGAGAAATACTTTTTTCCCGCTAGCGTTTCCAACACCTGATCAATGAAAGGTAATGAAAAATGGTCCTTATGTGTAGCTTTGTTTAATTCCCTATAATAAACACAAATACACCACTTTCTGTTCTTCTTAGGAACTATGACAAGTGGAGACAACCACTTGCTATCAGAGATGGGATAAATAAAATTTGCAGCTAGTAACTTTTGAATTTCTTCTTTGACCACCTCTTTGAGTGTCAAATTCATCCTACACTGAGGCTTCCTGATAGGTATGCAATCATATAGTAACTGGGTAGGGAATTATTTTCAGATCACACCGGTGTCTCTTCAGGCTGAACTGGTAAGGTTTCTAGTGTCTCTTAATCTTCTTCCCCTGTAATTATAGGAGAGGTATTTTTATTAATATTTCTTCCAGAGTGTAATTGAATGTCATGGCAGTCCACTATGGAGATAGAGTATGCTAGATAATTGGGTAGTTCAGTAGCAATTATAGGTTTTCCAACCTCCTTATTAGGGTTAGCAGTGGGTTGTGCAGGAAGAAGTGGTTTGGGAGGTGGGTCATTCACTCACAGTGTTAAGTGGGGTTGTGGGAGAGGTTGCATTAATGGTTGTACTGGTGCAAATGAGAATTGAGGATTGTGTATTTGACGGGGTAGATGTTGAATTTGTTGTTGATTCCCAAAGCTTGAATTCCTCCAGTTTGATTTTCAAGGGCTATTTTGTGGGTATGGAGGTGGTCATATTTGTTGTGGAATTGATGGATACCAAAGATAAGAATTTTGTTGAACTTGTGGGGCTTGTGGGGCTTGTGAGACTTATGAATGATGTATTTGAGCATTATTCCAATAAGGATTAAATGTTTTCATGGGATCTAGTAGTGTACCATAGGGTCAGGGTTTCCATGGGCACTTTTGAGATATAAAACAAATAGGATCTGAAACCGCATTTTTCCCTGCTTCCTCATATATGGCCTTGAGTCATGGAAGTGAAGGGAAGTCTTTCGTAGGATGCTCCTAGCTGCATAGAAGGCACATTTCCACTTTGTCTAATGGGTAGCTTTTGAGAGGGTTCCTCTTCCTGCATTTATGGAAAAAATATCCAAACCTCGATCTTCCTCCTCTTGCATTTTCTTTTCTTGAAGCGAATCCAACTGAGAACTCAGGAAACTGAGGATATCAATTTTAAATCCCTCCAAGAGGTTTCCAATAGATCCATCCTTGAAACTCCTTCTCTTGAAGTCTTGGTGGTCCTGTTTACCGTGTCCCAAATCCCTCTTCCCAATCTAGAAGCATTCCTTGAATACCTTTTGCAGAGGTCACATATTTCTACATATTTTAGTAGGGATACATCCCTTGCACCATCAAATTTAGCAGATCAATGCAATCATCTACAATCCCTCGTAAGAGCATAATTTTCAATGTCTCATCATTTAACCAATTTTTTCTTCATCTTTGTATATTATATTGAAATCTCTCCACATAGTCTTCCAGGTTTTCATCTTCTTGTTGGATCATTTTAAAGATTGCTTCCTTCCAATCCTTATCCTTGCAATATTCTTGATATTTATCTAGGAATACCTTCTTCATTTGTGCCAAAGTTACTATACTATCCCCTCCTATCCCCATGAACCACGTTAGTTCCTAGCTTTTCAATGTGGCTGGAAAACGTTTAGCTTATGCTGATTTGTAACATAATCGTAACTCCTATAGAGGACATCAAATTCAAAAAAAAAACATTTCTAGGTCCTCACTTGCCATACCATGGAAATTGTGAAATGATGAATGTGGAATGTTCTTCATCTGGTTTGTAAATGTAGATCCAGGATTTTAGATTGGGAATTTGAAAGCATTCATCCCAATTCTTGATTCCCCATTTGTATTTCCTTGGTGTGTTTCCCCTCCGGGGGGAATGTTCTCTCCCCCACTGTCCATATTTACCCAACAATCTTTCGATGTAGCTGATTCAGAAAACAATTGTTCTGCACTCAAATGATTATTAACACTAGATTGATTAAGAGGCTCTCCATCTTGAACAAAATATTCCTCTCGATCGAGCTCTGTCACTGACATATTCTCACCAGCATTCATTGGTAAGACTGTTCTATCGATGGGCATGGTAGAATGTTCGATTCCTTCAATTTCTTGCTTGGGAATTCTAGAAGAAGGTGTCCTCCCTTGAGTTCATCCTCCTCTTATTGTACTTCCTTCACGGTTAGTACCTACGGGGTATTGTATCCATATACAAGCCTACATGTACTATCTCGTATTCTATGCATGAATGATTTGCATGATCTAGGATCATAAGGACTTGGGACAGGAAATATTTGAATGAATTTGTATGTGCATCTTACTCATCCCTCCTATGGAATCATACAATAATATTTTAAGAGAAAAACATGTTGTACAAAATCCACTCAAAGGAAAGAAAAAAAACGCAACTATAGAACCACAATAATCGACCAAAATTTCAATTTCCTTGGCAGCTCCCCAACAATGGTGCCAAAATGATGAGCTTTTCTTTCACCTTTAAATAAAATGCAAATCGAAAGTTGTTCATAAATTATCAACCCATGGCTACAAAGGCTTATGAGCTACCTCACAAAGTATATGCTAGACACTGTAATTTGAAATGGTTTAATACAGAGAAGGTCGATGGATTACATAACTAAATTTGAGATGCAACTATTGGTGAAAAGGATCCTAACAAGATGATAACTTACAGAAAGAATCATGTAATCAAACCAAAATATCTAACTATCAAACTTAACAACCCTCTGCTATGTTGTAACGATATGATATTCTACAGAAAGAAATTCATGCCTGAATCTGATTAAACACATTGGAAATTTCACACGAAAGCGATTTAGTAACAATAGCTACAATATAGGAATTGGAAAGAGCTAATTTAATTCAACAGCCTGCTTCTACCATTATAACATAGCAACAGAATATCAACAACAATTCTAATGCAATCGTTCACCAAAGAAGTATTCCTGATTCAATGTTCCTAATCCACACATTCGCCTTTGTTCATGAGTAATGATAATGAAAGTTATACTATCCAATCGTGTCACTACTTAGACATTCACATTCAACTATGATCAGCACACCAAATCCGAACCTAAACAATTAAATCAATCATCAACTGCATAATACATTAATTTCATCAATATCAACTAGCATAAAGAAAATACATTCTAACTACAACAACATCTGTCACAGAAGGGGGCCCTGCCTTCGGCAAGAGGTGTTGAACAAGCCACTCACTCACATGCAATTAATTAACACATACACAATCAGGATAATATAGGATTTTTATATAAAAAGGTATGATCACAGTAGTGTTCAATATATCTATGAAAAATGATGGCTCCACTATCCTGGGAAAGGTTCCAAGTTCTTATACATCATCGCTCATGAGAGAATTATGAAAGATCATACAGTTACAACAAATTTCCAAATAAGGCTCATCTTTTGATTCTCAAAATATTTCATCAGCCACCCTAGGAGTTAATACCATGGAAAGTCGAGATGACTCTAGGAATATGTCAAAGAAGTCAACACCCTCTTTGGATAACCCAACGAATCATGAATCATTTAAGACCCAAAGTGCTAAATCGGACACAAAATCTTTGATCCCCGGATTGATTGCATCATCGTGTATGTGTTGGGTAGATGACCAAAATGATGTAAAATAACAAGCATGAGCATAATATATAAACTTGATACCTATCTGTTATAACTTGAGACTAAGATATGAGTTGTCCATCTTCCATAATTCCTTCGTTCTGCAACCTGGAAGTAAAATGATATTGAACCTGAAAAAAACCACTTCTTTAGTAGTAAATCATGGCATCATAACTCTATCCAAATCGTCATCATTTCAAAAATAACAAGGAAAACGAGATCAATCCTTACGAAATCCAAAACTTCTCCAAATGTAATGAAGAGAGCAAATAGTGATATAGGATTAAATCAGAGAGTTCGTAAAAAAGGAAAAATATGAGAACAAAAAGGGTCATATACACATCTCTTCAATGACTATGGATGCTACCTCCATATTATCTTTCCCGAGTGGAGGATCTTGCATCTGCAAGTTTAATAATTGTAAATATTAGACCGTAGATAACATTAGTGAACTAACATGTATAGTATGTGGAAATTAACAAATTAATAAGTATTAAAAAACTCAAATTTAAAATGTTTACTTCGGTGTGAGATATGAAAATGGGTACTATATGAATCTATCCACCAACAAAGGGATAAGTGGATGGAATGTCATGCCCTGCTATAGAGTGTGGAACATCTGACTCTAGGGAGTCACTGCTGGCATAAAGCATCAACTGCAAGTTCACAAAATGAATATATTAGCTCAAACTATATATATGTGTACAAAGAGGAAAATAAATGAAGAATTCATTAAAATTAACCATCTACATACATCACTCAAAAACCGACTGAAGGAAACATATGAGGAAAGACCATAGCAGGGATGACTACATGATGTGCACTCATGATGCTCAAAAATAGGATAAGGATGTGCCGATGGTGCTGCACTAGGATATGGTCCTGCACTAGTGGATGGTACTACACTAGACGATGGTCCTGCACTATGATGACTTGGTGTATGTACCACACTAGGGACAGATGTCCCTTCCTCACCCATATGCTGAACCATAGTGCTATGGAGAACAAATGCCCGTTCCAAACTCAAATGCGCATCATGTGTTTGTGGAATAAGACGATGTGCAGGTGGGACATCTAGACCAGGAAACTGCCAATGAGGTGCAGGGATAGGGTGCTCAAGGTCTCAAAGCTTCGCCTTGCGTCGGTTTTGGGGTGTCCCCCCACTGATCCCTAAAACTGCAAGATATAAAAATAGTTTATGTGTTTAACCAACACGAAATCTGCATACATATTTCGAAGGAAATACAAGGGGATTTCCCTGTTGTTATGTGGTGGCATATCAAAAACCATATACCATCTATCCATCTAGTTATCAACAAATGGATGAAATGTGAACCACTCAATAGAGATATGAGGCATGTTTGTATTTGGGATTTCCCCAGTCTGAGAGTTCCTAAACAATGCAAATACGTGCTCTTTCGTTATTTTCCACATTGCAGTCAGAACTACATGATGGTTATGGACTCTTCAATGATGCAATGAATATCGAGGTTGTATGGTGGTTTCAGGATGTGTTTACTTGTAATTCGATATAACAGTGAGAAGGTTCATATTTCAACTTTTTTTTCCCATTGCGATAAGGCCAAGGGAAAAGAGGGTAAGTCATATGCGTAGAACAAGAAAAATGCATCGAGGAAGGTAGAGTTAAAACACAAATGAGGTGGGTTCTATAATCAAGAAGTGCAAATGATTTAGTGGAAAAATGGTGGTGGTTGCTAAAACCAGAGGAAGGAATAATACTAGTCATAGTTACTAGTTGTAACTGTGTGTTTATATATATATATATATATATATATATATATATATATATATTGTTGATTTATATATAATACATTTTTTTATGTTTAAAAGGGAAGGCCCGAGAGGCACTTTGTTAATTTTTTTTGGCATTTAGTTAAGGGTGCTTAAATAAGAGGCAATGTATAGCTACATACACTTGTGATGAAATTTTGAGAAACAAAGTTACTAATTTTTTATGCATTTTTTCTCTTCACACTTTTGCATGCATTTCATCTTGTTATGGCCATTTCCGAGGAAACTTATTCAATTAGTATCATGGGGAAATGGCCTTTGAGGTTTGGAAATTTGGGTTTCATGTGGATGGATACATTGTAGAAAGGGAGGAGCTCTATATTTATTTATTTATTTTTGGTTGTATTAGGAATTTTTGAGTTCTTGGAAAGGGATTTATTGTAATTATTCAATCATCTTGGTTGAGGGAGATGTGAACTTAATTAGAGATTGGGTTATTTCCAATTTGCTAAATATTTCAAAATTTGGTTGTTTTAAACTTTAAAAATACAGTAATTTAGGTTTAGAATTGACAAAAAAATGCTATGGGTGAATGAATTACCTCATTAGATGACAATTCACTAGTGAATTTTCCTCCCGTCCAATTAAATCTGACTCGTCCATTACTCTACGACACCAAATTGGCACTCGTCCAAGATCAAGCTCGCGTTCGTGGTGGGTGAAATGTGCCGCGGGTATCGAGAATGTGTAATTAAATTAATTTTAAATTTACAAAATACGTGAGTGTTATATAAATACCTAATGCGTACGCGTTTTGTAGTTATATAATGTGTACGCTCTATGTTTAACTATCCTACATTTCTAATGACATGTCAGGATCAGTTTTAACCATAGCAAGTCCTATGTAGTAGAAACGCGTTATATTTTTATGTAATGTGATCATGTTTTCAAAATCTAGGATTGCACCTAAAAGGTCCCTCATCTTCTTGCACACACCCATATTCTATACAAAGAAAAAATAAAACATACAAATAGCAATATTTGCATGCAACAACTTAGCAGCTTAGCCTTTGCCATAGTTATATTTAAACAAAATATTTTATTTAACCTAAAAAATAAAATAAATTATTCGCTTATTTTTTATTTTATTTCAAAAATTCAAAACAAAAAAAGAAATGACTCTTAATCTATGTTTTATGTTTTTAAACAAAAGATACATATAGTAAACAAAAATTAATAGGATAGAATTGAATGATGCCTCATAAATGTCTCACTAGCGCAAAGCAATGAAAAAGGTAGAAAAATAGTGCACAATATGTGTGTTTTGATATGCACTTTGAAGATCATCATAGTAACACAACACAATTCCACTATAATGCATGGTGTAGAGAGTGATTTGATAACTAGTTATGCAAACTCTTTTGGAAAGAGACTTGCTAATAGGACCCATGTACCATAATTTGTGCATCACTGAAACAATTGTCTCAATTTTTGTCCAAACTATATGCATAAAATAACTTAGAAACAACCCTACAACATTACAATAAATATAATGAACTATATTGTCAAGATATTTAGCAAGTGTCATAGTCATTCTAATGCAGCAGTCGTAAGTACAAGCCACATAAACCACACATTAAAAAAATATGTATATGAAATAATCCAAGCAATTTCCTAACAAAAATGTAATCTCTTAAATATTTATCAATAAAAATTATTTGTGAACCCTAACAAGAGATTTTGGACCAGAACCAAAAGCAATAAATAAAATCAACCAATGCATAGTAAACGAAACAATAATACCAAGGTTCTAGGAATACCACAATCTAGATAAAAGAATTAAACTTTTAGAAGTATGCAAAGAAAATAATTAAAATTTATACAATAAACTAATCAAATAAAGCATGATCCATGGGTTTCTTTGAAATTAGGTTTAGTTACTTAGGAAATCTATCCAAAAATTCAATCCACGTACGCAAGAAAAAAAAACACTAGTGAACTTATTTTCTAGTGTTCACAATGTCACTAGAAGGAATGGGAAGTAACAACAATTATTATCATTATTATGGGGTTCTTTACATCAATTTCTCTAGGTCACTGACCGCTTCAGAGTACAACACACAAATTTTAACGAGAGGAGACATGATAACCAAATGTAGTCACGTGCTTTAGATAATCAACTTGCTAAAATCCTAACCTATCTATGAAACATACGATTTTGTGGGACTCGAGCCTATATTTCAAGAAAGAATGGTGAAATAAACAACATAGTAAAATGACAACATAGAGTTCCAATAGCTACAACCTTATTGAGCATATATATCATTTACCTTTTGGATATTTGTCTCAAAATTCTATTTCAACACTATGTAACACATTAATCTATCAACCAATTTCTTGGATGCTTTCTTAAAGAACTCTTGGTTTTGATTCTAAAATCATATTCCTAGAATTGTTTGAGAAAAGGTCACTAAATATGAATTGCTTCTTTAATAGTCTATATTATATGTTAAAAAAATAGCTTAATTTAAAAATATCTTAAGGTGTTATTCATTCGTTCTTAGTGTAGTCTTTCCACCAACTTTAGAATTTAGAAACCACTTAAAATAATTCATATAAAATATGGAACTATATTCTATACAAAGAAACAATAAAACATAAAAATAACAAGAGTTCCATGCAACAAATTATGAGCTTAGTCCCTACCTTAGTTATATCTAAAAAAAATATTTTATTTACCTAAAAAATAAATTAAATTATTAGGTTATTTTTTATTTTATTGCAAAAAATCAAAACACAAAAATAAAAAGAATTGTAATACAGGTTTTTTTTTTAAACAAAAAATACATATAGTAAACTAAAGTTAATAGGATAGAATGGAATGATGCCTCATAAATGTATCACTAGCGATAACAAAGGTAGAAATAGTGCACAATATGCGTGTTTTGATATGCACTTTTAAGAACACCATAGGAACACAACACAATGCCACTATAATGCATGGTGTGGAGAGTACTTTGATAACTGGTGATGCAAACTCTTTTGCAAAGAGACTTGCTAATAGGACCCATGTAACTTGATTTGTGCATCATTGAATCAATTGTCTCAATTTTTGTTCAAACTACATGCATAAAATAACTTAGAAACAACACTACAACGTTACAATAAATATAATGAACTATATTCTCAATATATTTAGCAAGTGTATATGAAATAATCCAAGCAATTTCCTAACAAAAATATAATCTCTTAGATATGCATCAATAAAAAATATTTGTGAAACCTAGAAAGAGAATCCTTGTACTACTATGTATGCATAAGAATTTTACAACTCTTATTACAAATAACTTTGTATTTAAGTACCCAAAAAAATTGTCAAATACCTAAATGGTGTAGCTATAAGAAATCCTTAAAAAGTATTTAAACTTATGGAAAGAAATTAATTAAAAGTTATACAATAAACTAATCTTATAAACCATGATCCATGGGTTTCTTTGAAATTAGGTTTAGTACTTTACTTAAGAAAGATCCCAAAATTCAATCCATGTACACAAGAAAAAAATACTTATAAACTTAATTTATGCATTTATTTTCCAGTATTCACAATGTTATCAAAATGAATGGAAAGTAATAACAATTATTAGCACTATTATGGAGTTCTTAACATCAACTTCTCTATGCCACTAACCATTTCAAAGTACAACAAACAAATTTTAAAACAGAGGAGACATGATAACAAAATGTAGTGAGGTGCATTAAATAATCATCTTACTCAAATCCTCACCTATTTATAAACAATTTGAAACATATTGTTTTGTGGGAGTGAGGATTATATTTCAAGACATAATGATGAAATAAACAACATAGTAAAATGACAACACAGAGTTCCAATAGCTACAACCTTGTTGAGGATCTCTATCATTTAATTTTTGGATATTTGTCCTTTTGTCTCAACATTCAATCTAAAGGCTTTGTAACCCATCACATTATCAACCATTTTTCTTTGCATGCTTGCTTAAAGAACTCTTGGCTTTAGAAAAGGTCAATAAATATGAATTGTTTCTTTAATAGTCTATATTATATGATTCAATTCCACAAATTTAGTAGACAAAGTTCCACAATAGACATGATCACCAAATGTAATCACATGCTTTGAATAATGATCTTGCTCAAATCCTAACCTATCTATGGACAATCTGAAACAGACTATTTTGTGGGACTCAAGCCTATGTTTCAAGACAAAATGGTGAAATAAACAACATAGTAAAATGACAACATAGAGTTCCAATAGCTACAAACTTGTTGAGCATCTGGATCATTTACCTTTGGAGATTGTCTCAACATTCTATTTCAACACTATGTAACTCATCACTCTATTAACCAATTTTTTTGCATGCTTGCTTAAAGAAATCTTGGTTTTGATTCTGAAATCATATTCCTAGAATTGTTTGAGAAAAAATTCACTAAATATCAATTGCTTATTTAATAGTCTATATTATATGATTCAACTCCACAATGTTCGGTAGTTGTTCTTAACATGTAAAAAATTTAAGATAAAAATGAATTTACACCTCAAGAGAAATCAGATTCCTCTGGGTGCTTGATAGATCAGAGCTTAAGATGGATTTATGCTGGTTTTAAAAGATGACCACCATAAACTAAAGCAAACCATATTTACACATAGGTGTAATTATTTTTAAATATAAAAAATAATTGGTAGTTGATGCATGTAAAACTTTGTGGCATACTATCTATTTAACTAGACAATAAGGACAATTGATGATTACAATTATGCATGGATAAATTTGTGATAGAAAACATATTTAACTAGATATAAATAATGAATGCTTACAACTAATGATGGAGAACAAGTAACCAATAACTTGTTTGTGGCACTTAACTGTTCATATAATAATGACTCTATGAAGTAGTTAAGCTAATGGCATTACAGTCTAAGTTAAGTTAGAATGCAGGTTCCAACACTTGTTATGATATCGAATCACACTTTTTCAATGATATTAAACCATAAGCCACAACATAAACCATATGATATTGAACCATAAGCCATTAACCAGTTAATATGAAGTTGAAAATCAGGTTAGAGCCCTAACTAACTGTATACATATAGACTACTAGGTATGAGCTATTAATGTTAATTGCATATGCAAAATCCATAACAATTTTGGTCTCAAAATATATACATACATATTTTCCCAGATGAAATAACTGTAACATTCAGTTGGTCTTGAAATATATACATACATATTTTCCCATATGAAATAACTGTAACATTCAATTCAGTGCATTGGACAGAGAGAAAAATAAATTGATTTCATCATAGTATTTGTTGGGAAGGAAGGGGAGTGTCTCTCTCTTCAACAACAGCACTGAAAACTTAACTAACAGTTCAAAATAAAACCGACAGGAAGGTTGTGACTCACTAGCAAATCTTACAAAATCAATTTTATTCCTTCATAGATGTTGCAACTCATCTACCACTACTTACCGTACTCCCTAGATGGTGTTGCAGCTAGCTGTTACTATTAACAACACTTAACACGCTTAATTCTACTCATAGCTCATGCACAGCTATGTTGCAGCTCACTATTTAACACATTTTTTATCACCCCTATGCCCGTAAAATTATCAAAAATATTCTAGTAAATAAATAAACAATATTCACACAACTAAACTTCAGCTGCTACAACAAACTGATATAAAAATAAATAAAACTGAGTTTTTTCAAAAACAAAGTAAAACACAGAATTACATAGGAAAATATCATAGTTTCAACTATGTTTCTATTATGCTCTGTTGTTCGTATTCAACATCTAAAATATGGTTTACAATGCAAGTATTTATACAATTTTAACTAATTAGGTCATTAAGTGTTGATTGGCTCTTCACTATAAAAATGGGCTTCATTGTTCTAATGATTTACAATCTGTTAATGCTCTGTTAGAGTCAGACAGAAATATAAACTACGCCGCCTCTTCAGAAAATAGATCCACTCTACTGGCACATAAAAATAATTGTTTATGATTTAATAATTTGTCTTGTCAGGCGGTGTGGCGATGATGTGACTCTTCAATGTTGTGGCGGCCACAATTTGAGTGGTGATAGATTTTCAAAAGTATGGCATTTGAAGTTGCCACTTCAAAATTACCAAAGTTAGTGATGGAGTAATTAACTGATTCCAACATTCTCCCCCTTAATTACTACATCCAAAAACAAAATTTTGTAACACTTGATTTTTGTTACAGCTTACAAACCCCAATTTTTTTCTATGAAGTTCAAACAAATCTTTTCCCAATGATTTTGTAAACAAGTCTGCAAACTAATTTCTTGATGTGCAAAATTCCACACTGATTTCATTGTTGTTTATCAGTTCACAAATAAAATGATACCGTGTATCAATATGTTTACTTATTTTCTGAAAGACATGATTTCTTGATAGTGCAATAGCTGAGTTATTATCAAAAAATATTGGATTTGGTTGATTTTGTTCATGTTGTAACTTAGAAAGAGTTCTTCTCATCCATATTGTTTGACATGTTGTTGCAACATACTCTGCCTCAACAAAGGATAGTGTCATTGTGGGCTGCTTCTTTGATGCCCATGCTACTGATCCCAATCCAAAACTGAGCACATATCTAGATATGCTCTTTCTATCATCAATAAAACCTACAAAATCACTGTCAGTGTATCCAATCAACTTAAAATTTGAATTAGATGTACATACTGGATACCAAAATTTGTTGTTCTAGAAATATATCTTAAGATTCTCTTTCCAGCTTGCCAGTGAGTACTCTTTGGTGTTTCCATGAACCTTGAAATTAAACTTACTGCAAACATTATATCAGATCTTGTTGCAGCTAAGTACATGAGACTTCCAACCAGTCTCTTATACATTGTTGGATCAACTTTTGACCCATCATCATCCTTACTGATTTTTGTGCCAGTTGCTATTGGAGTTACAACTGGATTACAATTTAGCATTGTGAATCTTTTCAATACATCATTTGCATATTTAGACTGACATATAAAAATACCATCTTCATATTGAATTACTTCAATACTAAGGAAATATTTCATCAATCCTAAATCAGCGATCTCAAACTCTATTTTCATGGCTTTCTTGAACTCATCTATGGAAATATCTCCAGTGAATATCAAATCATCCACATATAAACAAACAATCATAATTTTACCTTCTTGATTTACCTTTGTATACAATGTTGGTTCACTTGGACTTCTGCTGAATCCTTCACCATTTAAATATTCATTAATCCCGTTGTACCAAACTCTGGGTGCCTCCTTCAATCCATACAATGCTTTCTTCAATTTGTAGACCTTTTCTTCTTATCCATCAACCTCATATCCTGGAGGTTGTCTCACATAAACCTCTTCTGCTAAAGATCCATTCAAAAATGCAGACATTACATTCATTTGGTGTACATACCATTTATTATGAGCAGCAATATCTCATACCATTCTTACCGTATCAAATCTGGCTACAGGTGCAAATGTCTCATTATAATCAATTCCAGGTTGTTGACTAAACCCCTGAGCTACAAGTTTTTATTTATACTTTTCAACATCACCATTGGCATTTAACTTAGTTTTATAAATCCATTTGACACCAATACAATTTTTATCTTCAGGAAAATCTACAAGATCCCAAGTATTATTTATTTCTATGGCATCAATTTCTTTATCCATTTATTTTATCCAAACATTCTTTTTAACAGCTTCATCAAAATCTATAGGATCACATGCTATACATGAAAAATTTGAAATTTGATCTACTTCATCATTTTGTTCATACAATTCTCTTAAATTTCTAGTCTTTTGAACATATAATGGCAAAAGAGCTTATATTAAATGATGAATAACATGAGAAGCTTGATAACAATAAGGGTCTAAAAGTCTCCGAAATCGAACCTTTGCTTCAAAATAAGTCTTAGGATTTAAAGCCTTTACAAAAATCATTATATCTTGAAAAGTTGGATCTGATTTACTAAAAATAGATAACATAATTGTTTTGCAAAAATTTACGTCAAAACCCCTAATTTAAGTGTTAGTCTATCTAACTCTAACCCTTGTTCACTCATTGAAATCTTTGATAACTATAGTGATTACTGAATTAGAGCTACAACTTGTTATTTGACAGATAAGCCATGGTTTGTTAAAGATAGGTAGGGTTTGTGACCCATTTCTCCTTGATTGCACCCTCAAAACTGGAACAGACCCCCTCCACTGGCGCTTTTCATCAATTTTCAGCTTCATAATTCATCCATGAGGTGTTAGTATCCGCCAAAACTCGTTCTTTGTGTAAGCATATCTTTCTGCACCCTTTTGTGCTTTCGGTGGTTAAGGAAGCAGAATCCTGGGTCTGTAAGCCACCGAAAGCTTTGCTTTTGGTGGCTAATGAACAGTTGCTGCGTTCTCGTAAGCCACCGAAAGCTATATTTTCTGCAAAATTTTATTAGCCCTTAATCATCATTTTACACTTTACTCCTGTCCTTCAGGTACTTCTTCAACCTGCATAAGATTTGGAATATCAGCAATACCATGGGCTACCTTCAAATTCTGAAGGCTAATAGCTGCCTCTGCTAGGATTTCCAGCGCAAAGTGGGATTAAGAGCTAGGGTTTGAGTTTTTCTTCTTCAACCTCACTAGTCTGATCATTCTGTAGAGCCTAGATTTGTCCATTAAAGTTATATTTCTCCTTTTCAGCAAAACATACATCCCTCTCATTTCTAGAAGAGAATTGTGCAACTCAGTATTCTTCTTGGTTAATATTGCAATATTTCTTTTGATCTCTCTGTCTAAGGTCTCCATTTCATGTATTTTCCCTAATAACTGGTTGATTCTATGAGACCTATTTTTTCTTGAGGAAGTCTTTGCCATTGGTTTCTCTTGACCTTCTCTTGGTGTTGGTGAGGGAAAATCCTCATGTTCTGCTGCAACCCGCTCTGTTAGGTCAACTTCCTTCCCTTCTTCTTATTCAGAGTCTGAGTGAGGTAGGTCGAGTATGTTTCTTTCTGGTGCTGAAACTTCTTCTTCATCTGCAGAAAATTTTCATGGACTGACAAATGAGGTCGAAAATGCCACCTAGAGGATTAACAGGTCATCTTTTGGCCCAAAAATTTGGCCAAAATTTTGAAAACTGGGGCTCAGAGATGGATTTGTTTCTCCAAATATGTGACACCTTTGTATAAACTGGAAGAGGTTTTCGTATACTGTTTTGTTTTGAGAAAAAACCTCTCTCTGTTTTTTGGAATTCATTTTAATTTTCCCGATATCGGTATTTCAAAAACATGTGTCAAACAGGGAAATTATGAGATCTGAAATTAGGGCTCAGAGATGGATTTGATTCTCCCAATATGAAACACCTATAGGAAAACTGAGAGAGGTTATTGTTCTCTGACATGTTAGGAATAAAAAATGCCAATATTTTTGTAAAATGATTCTCTAGTCACTCATAATCACCATTTTAAAATCATGCCTTTTCAGTGTAAAATGCCAATTTCGGTGGCTTGGAGCCCCCTGAAATTTCGGTGTTAGCTGACAAAAGTCCGCTTTTGGTGGCTTGGAGACTTTTTTGAAACAATTCTTAGCCATGGAAACCCATTTTTTAGTTTTTTGAGTTGGTCCTCCTCCTCTCTTCATTGTCTTGACTATTCTTCTACGCCTGCAAAATTGAAATTCAAACCCTAGGGAAGAATACTACAATGCTGGATCCAGAGAGGGCTTGGATTAATGAGAATGCATGCAGGAAATGTGGGACAAATTGAGGAGAGGATGCTGATTTTGAGGGGATGATCAGTAATTGGTACTTGAGCAGTTGGGCAATATGTTCTGATGAGAACCGTGAGATAGCCAGTACAACAATCATTTTAACTGGAACTTGATGTTTTGTGGTGGGTCAACTGTAGTCATGAGACAGATGGAGGGTAGGTTAGGGTTTTGGTCTCTATCAATCACTTAAGTTTAATAACGACCTTTAATTCACCAACTCATGATTTTCTGTAGTCCCCAGTCTTTTCGGTGGTTAAGTGCTTCATCATGACGTTCCTCATGCTGACGGTGTTTGATTTCGATGGATATGCTAATTGTTTTCCTCTTTTGGCACTTTCGTCAGTTAAGGAAGTCTTGGGTCTAATTTGCAAGCTGCCTAAATCTAGGATTTTTGGTGGCTAATGAACCGTTGGTACCTTCTCCTAAGCCACTGGAAGTTGCCTTTTTCAAAATTTATCCAAAAACGTAGTTAATGAGCTTTCGATAGTTAATGTCTTCATGGTCCAAATTGTTAAGCTACCGAAAGCTGGGATTTTCGGTGGCTAATGAACTATTGAAAAGTATGCCCAAGCCACTAAAATATCCTTTTCCAAAATTTTATTAAAAATGGTTTCAATAGGCTTTCGGTGGTTAATGTAGTCCCGAGTCCAAATTGTTAGCTGCCGAAAGCTGGGCTTTTCGGTGGATAATGAACTGTTGAAAAGTTCGCCTAAGCCACCGAAAGCTAAACTTTTAAATTTTTTGAAAAAATAGAACACAAGGCATTCCAATTTTGTTAATCACCCAAACATATTTCATAATATGCCCTGAAATCTTCATCACTATGCAAAAATAAATTGTCTTAGTTTGACCTATTGAAAACTAATTTATTTAGGAGATAAATCTGGTCCCTACTCGGGGATGGGAACCTTCCTATGAGGTCCCAAGAACCCCAGACCAAATTCCTTTCATAAAAAACAAAGATTAAAGCTATCTTCTAGTGTTCCATTTGGCATGGAGTCATTTGTCTTTTATAAATGATTCCCTACAATCTTCCTGCAACCCACTTTGTTTATTCATGAAAACAACTGAAAATGACCTAGTTGCTCATATTAAGAGCTTATTTTCCTATCTACTCCTACTCCTAATTCTAATCAGTAGAGTCTTCTTATCAAGTGACATCATGCTTCCAATGAAGCCATGTCAGAAGCTGATCTGCTGAACTTATCCTTGCTCTTGACCCGAAAAATAAATGAAACCCTAGCATTCAGCAATGTAGTTTCAAAGGATGACGGAACCAACTATCATCTGAAAAAAATATTTTGATATCTATGCTACTCATCATTTCTAGATAGTCAGCAACAGGGTCATAAAATCCAATAGGAAATACCTTTTTATGTTGTTGATGTCTTCCTTCACTGATGTCAATGTTGAATGTGGACTGCAACCTTTGTTTGATCAAAATGCAAGCTCAACAGGTAATTTGAACCTTTCTACTCCCTTTCACCATATTCACATAACCTGATTTCATCATGATGATATGCTGGCTTATCACAACTAACAATTTCCTCTTCCACAATAATATCCTTGCAGGATATATCAAAACTAAAAAGATCTTTATTGGACCTTTGAGCAGCAAATTCGTAACAAGCATCTATTACAGCATGCACACATTTTTTATCCTCTCTCTGCTGAAAATAAGAACTAGATGAAATTTGAGTAAACAATGGGTCTTCACAAATTTTAACATCTTCTTCCTCATCATTGTATTTGTCAAATATAGGAGTATCGGTAACAAAATTTTGAAACAGAACTGGAAAAATATTACCTAGTTCCTTGTCATAATTTGAAGCAACATATTCATAAGGAGAAGGAAGATCTTCCTGATGTTCTAGTTGGAGATTAGAGAGTCCCTGAAAATCTTGTTCCTCATGGTTACTGCAGCGTCCCTTGATTTGCAAATATGGAAACTGTAAGCTAGCCTTACTAATTTAAATGGTCATTTGACCAACAGAAAGCTGATAATTTCCATGTGTAGTTAAAGAAATTAGTTCTTCAGATTCACAACAATCAGATTTAATGATAGTAGAAAAACATTGAACTCCTTTATAATTCATTTCTAGTTCATGTTGATAGAAAAGTGCATCATCTTGAATATTCTTGAAGGGCTGTTGCATATTGTCAGGGAGAGATCCGTCTCTATTTACATCTTCATCCTTATGATGTAATTCATATTCATCATAGCAATTACTAAATACAAGCTCATCTAAAAAATACCTTTTGCAGTGCCCAGTGAATGCTCAGTGAAAATCCTTCAATGATGAAATGTTGGAAGGAGGTAAAGAAAAATATCACTGACATGCATCACCATACAATGAATACATGAAAATCTTCATATGAACATCTTTATGCTACTGATCTAATAGATCCATGCATTCATGAAACTTGAGGAGGTGTTCTGCAGGATTATCTTCTTTCTCCTCTTTGAAGACAGGTAGAAAATCTCCCCATTCGGACATATCAGGCACTGGATGTGGGAAACCAGAAATTGAAGAGAAGTCAAGAGGTGAAAACCTCCAAGCCAAAAGAGTAGAAAATGCTTTTGACATCTGAATATTGTGGATTCGCCACTAAATTCGTCCTCCATGGAGTCGTCGGGGATGAGATCTTCACAAGCAACAATGCTTGAATATTCCTCAACCCTAAAATTTTCCGATTTACTTATAAACTTCTGATAACTAGATGCTTCAATAGAAGAAGATTGAAATGGAGGTCTATTTGATATAATAGCAAAAATACATCTAGAAATACTTGATGTAGCTCCCCTTCTAGCTCTGGAGGTCCGTCTTAGTGAAGCCCTAGCTCTTCTTAGAATCTATTTTGGATTTGAAACAAGTGTTACTGGTGGCCCTTGAGGGTTTTCTCTGGTACTTGGTCTTCTTGAAGCCAACTTATTCCAATGGACTCTCTAGATAGATGATTACAACTAAAATAGTATCCATACTTTGTCTATCATCAAATTAGGATCTATCTCCTCTCCTCGGCAATGGCGCCAATTTGTTATCACTCTAGGAAACTCTTCTAGGTTGCAGCTTGAGGATGCCTGGTAACTTAAATGTTTTTAATGGTTTTTTTAAATGGATCAAGTCATATGACCTACAAGACTTCACTATCCCAAGACATGCATAAAACTCAATCAAAAGATAAGGCTTCTAACCACCAATGTTCAGAGGGTTGATAATAACGTGAATAAATGGAGAACTTACTATGTTGGCAGATTCATATATAAAACAATCACATATGAATGGCTAATCATACCAAGGAAAAATACTTGTAATTCAACTCATCAACACATAGATAGGATGACAGCTATCTGGCATTAGATAAAAAGAATAAACATAAATCAGACATTCAAGCACAAGTACAGAACATAAAAGATATGGAAGCTCAACATATAATGGCAAAAGAGCTTATATTAAATGATTAATAACATGAGAATCTTGATAACAATACGGGTCTAAAAGTCTCTGAAGTCGAACCTTTGCTTCAAAATAAGTCGTAGGCTTTATAGCCTTTACAAAAATCTTCAAATCCTGAAAAGTTGGATCTGATTTACTAAAAATAGATAACATAACTGTTTTGCAAAAATTTGGGTCAAAAACCCTAATTTAAGTGCTAGTCTATCTAACTATAACCCTTGTTCACTCATTGAACTCTTTGATAACTGTAGTGATTACTGAAGTAGAGCTATAACCTGTTATCTGACAGATAAGCCACGGTTTGTTAAAGACAGGTAGGGTTTGTGGTCCCCATTTCTCCTTGATCGCACCCTTAAAACTGGAATAGACCCCCTCCACTGGTGCTTTTCATCAATTTTCAGCTTCATAATTCACCCGTGAGGTGTTAGTATCCACCAAAACTGGTTGTGTGTAAACATATCTTTCTGCACCCTTTTGTGCTTTCGGTGGTTACGGAAGCAGAATCTCGTGTTTGTAAGCTGCCGAAAGATCTGCTTTAAGTGGCTAATGAATCGCTGCTACATTCGGCTAAGCCATTAAAAGCTCTATTTTCTGCAAAATTTTATTAGCCTTTAATCATCCTTTTACACTTTACTCCTATCCTTCTGGTACTTCTTCAACCTGCATAAGATTTGGAATACTAGCAATATCATTGGCTATCTCTAGATTCTGAAGGCTAATAGCTGTCTTTGCTAGGGTTTCCAGCGCAAAGCGGTCTTGAAAGATAGGGTTTGAGTTTTCCTTCTTCAACCTTGCTAGTTTGATCATTCTGTAGAGCCTGGAGTTGTCCTTCATTAATCTTAGATTTCTCCTTTTTAGTAGAACATAAATCCCTCTCATTTCTAGAAGAGAATTGTGCAACTTAGTATTCTTCTTGGTTAATATTGCATTATTTATTTTGATCTCTCTGCCTAAGATCTCCATTTGATGTATTTTCCCTAATAGCTAGTTGATTCTATGAGACCTAGGTTTGCTTGAGGAATTCTCTTCCATTGGTTTCTCTTGACCTTCCCTTGGTGTTGGTGAGGTAAAATCCTCATGTTCTGCTGCAACCTGCTATGCTAGGTCAACTTCCTGCCCTTCTTCTTCTTCAGAGTTTGAGTGAGGTAGGTTGCGTATGTTTTTGTCTGGTGTTAAAACTTTTTCTACATATGCATCAAATTTTCATGAACTGACAGATGAGGTCAAAAATGCCACCTAGAGGATTGACAGGTCATCTTTTTCCCCAAAAATTTTGGCCAAACTACTAAAAAATGGGGCTTAGAGATGGATTTGTTCTCCAAATCTGTGACACCTGTGTATAAATCGAAAGAGTTTTTTTATATTGGTTTGTTGTGAGCAAAAATCTCTCTCAGGTTTTTGGAATTCGTTTTCATTTGCCCGATAGCTGTATTTCAATAACATGTGTCACAAACAGGGAAATTCTGAGATCCAAAAATTAGGGCTCAGAGATGGATTTGATTCTCCCAATATGCAACACCTGTAGGAAAATTGAGAGAGGTTATTGTTCTCTGACATGTTAGGAACAAAAAATCCCAAGATTTTTGTAAAATGATTCTCTAGTCACTCATAATCACCATTTTAAAATCATGCCTTTTCATTGTAAAACACCAATTTTGGTGGCTTGGAGCCCCCTGAAATTTTGGTGTTAGCTACCGAAAGTCCGCTTTTGGTGGCTTAGAGACCGTTTTGAAAAAACGCTTAGCCACGAAAACCTATTTTTGAGTTTTTTGAGCTGGTCCTCCTCCTCTCTTTATCGCCTTGACTATTCTTCAGCGCCTGTAAAATTGAAATTCAAACCCTAGGGAAGAATACTACAATGTTGGATCCAGAGAGGGCTTGGCTCAGTGAGAATGCATGCAGGAAACGTGGAATAAATTGAGGAGAGGGTGTTGATTTTGAGGGGATGATCAATAATTGGTACTTGAGCAATGGGACAGTTAGTTCTGATGAGAACAGTGAAATAGCTAGTACAACAATCATTTTTAACTGGAACTTGATGTTTCGTGGTGGTTCAACTGTAGTCATTGGACAGATGGAGGTTAGGTTAGGGTTTTGGTATCTATCAGTCACTTCAATTTAATAATGACCTTTTATTAACCAACTCATGATTTTCTGCAGTCCCCAGTCTTTTCAGCGGTTAAGTGCTTGATCATGATGTTTCTCATGCTGACAATGTTTGATTTTGATGGATATGCTAACCGTTTTTCTCTTTTGGTACTTTTGGTGATTAAGCAAATCTTGGGTCTAATTTGCAAGCTGCCAAAAGCTAGGATTTTTTGTGGCTAATGAACCGTTGGTACGTTCCTCTAAGCCATTGGAAGCTGCCTTTTTCAAAATTTATCCAAAAACGTAGTTAATGAGCTTTCGGTGGTTAATGTCTTCCTGAACCAAATTGTTAAGTTGCTGAAAGCTGGGATTTTCGGTGGCTAATGAACTATTGAAAAGTTTGCCTAAGCCACCGAAATCTCATTTTCCAAAATTTTATTAAAAACAGATTCAACAAGATTTCGGTGGTTAACGTAGTCCCGAGTCCAAATTGTTAGCTACCAAAAGTTGGGCTTTTCAATGGCTAATGAACTATTGAAAAGCTCTCTTACGCCACCGAAAGCTAAACTTTTAATTTTTTTGAAAAAATAGAACACAAGTCATTCCAACTTTGTAATATGCCCTGAAATCTTCATCATTATGCAAAAATAATTTGTCCCAGTTTGACCTATTGAAAACTGATTTATTTAGGACATAACACAGTCATTACCCAACTTTACTTCAGACTGTATGCTGGTATCTAAACTTGAAAATAATTCCTTATTTCCAGTCATGTGGTAGCTGCATGCGCTGTCCAAAAACCATATATATTTTCAACTTTCCTGGGTGACATTACAAGTCAAAAACATAGGTTTCTCTTCATTTTCAGTCTCCTCTATCATGTGCGTAGAAAACTTACTAGCATCTGCTTGTTTCTTCCAACACTTGTTAGCAAAATTCCCAAATTTCTTACAATAAAAAAATTGAACTTTAGATTTATCATACCTCTAATTTCTTGACTGTCCTGCTATACTACTACTCCCCCCTACGTTAGGAGTACTCTGCTGTAACTTCTCTTCATTTTCAACATCATTTATGTTGTCACTATGACCAACACTTTGTCCTCCTCTTCCTTTTTTAGTATATCTTTCTCTGCCTCTACCTCTAGTAACATTTAATTGGGATTTAAAAGCATTTTCTAAATGAGTATCATCATACCTGTTCATTCTTGATTCATGAGCAAGCAATGAACTAGTCAACTCATTAATGTGCATTTGACTGAGATTTTTAAATTCTTCAATTGGAACAACCACTGCTTCAAACTTCTTAGGAAAACATCTCAACAATTTTTCAATCACACACTGATCTGAAATATCTTCACCATACCGTCGTAGATGGTTTACAACACTCATGACTTGTGTGATGAAATTATCAGCAGTCTCACTGTCCTTCATCTTCAGATTCTCAAAGTCTCTTCTTAAATTCTGCAACTTAACATTCTTCACCTTGGTCACACCTTGATAACAGGTTTCAAGAGTTTCATAAGCTTTCTTTGACGGCTCAACGCTTGATATCTTCGGAAAAATAGATTCACTGAGGCCTTGCTCAATAAGACTAAGAGATTTATTATCTTTCTTTCGATTTTCCTTCAGCAGAACACGTTCAGTATTTGTCAGAGCCAACTCAGTCGCTTGATCAGCTGGTTCAGGATAGTCAATCATAACAAACTCCCAAAGATCATGAGTACATAGGATAGTTCTCATTTTAATAAACCATGTGTCATAATTTCTTTCAGACAACACTGGAATTTTTAGCTACACTACACTCTTATTAGTAGCTAATTTCAAAAACAAATCAGCAATAAAACTCAACCAAGCTCTCAGAAACAAAAGAGATCTTTAACGACGCTGTGATACCACTGTGGGGAAGGCAGGGGAGTGTCGTTCTCTTCAACAACAGCACTGAAAAATTAACTAATAGTTCAAAATACAACCTACAGGAAGGCTGCAACTCACTAACAGAGGTTACAAAATCAATTTTATTCCTTCAGAGTTGTTGCAGCTCGACTTCCACTGCTAAGCATACTCCCCAGATGGTGTTGCAGCTAGTTGTTCCTGCTAACAACACTTAACACGCTTAATTCAACTAGCTGTGACTGCTGAGGTCACTCTTAGCTCATGCATAGCTCTGTTGTAGCTCACTATTTAACACATTTTTATCACCTCTGCGTCCCTAAACTTATCAAAAATATTCTAGTGAATAAATAAACAATATTCACACAACTAAACTTCAGCTACTACAACAAACTGATATAAAAAAAATAAAACTAAGTTTTTTCAAAAATAGAGTAAAACACAGAATTACACAAGAAAATATCAAAGTTTGAACTCTGTTTCTATTACGCTCTGTTGTTCATATTCAACGTCTCAAATATGGTTTACAATGCAAGTATTTATAGTATTTTAACTAAGTGTAAGTGCTAATTGGCCCTTCGATATACAAAATGGGCTTCACTGTTCAAATGATTTATAATATGTTAAGGCTTTGTTACAGTTTGACAGAAATATAAACTATGCTGCCTTTTCAGAAAATAGATTCTCTCTGCTGGCACATAAAAATGATTGTTTATGATTTAATAATTTGTTTTGTCATGCTCTGTGGCGGTGCTCTGACTCTTAAGTGTTGTGACTCTTAAGTGTTTGGGCGGCCACAATCTGAGCGGTGATGGATTTTCTTAAGTGTTGTGACTCTTAAGTGTTGGGGCGGCCACAATCTTAGCGGTGATGGATTTTCAATATTGCGGAATTTGAAGTTGCTGATTCAAAATTGCCGAAACCAATGAAGTAATTAACTGATTCTAACAATATTTGCGTCATTTTTCATGAAAGCTCGGGACGAATTTACTGTTTTTTCAGGATTCAATTTACTATGCCTAAACAAACCTGTCAGGATTCAATTTCCTAAACATATATTGTTTTGCAATCCTTAACTCGTAGTTTTCCCACCAAGGTTAAACTATTATATCTACGGCGAGAAACCCAGTAACAACCCAGTAACAGTGCATATTGATATTACTTTGCATGTGCATGCAGCTTCTTCCAAGCCACGGAATTAGCATAGATTTGGCTGAAGGAATTTGAAGGAATTGCCATAGATTTATCTCAAGGAATTACCGTATTTTTTTCGAAGTTGTTTTCATTGAACAGACCACCTCGTTCTCCATTCAATCCATCAATATAAACGTTTGGCCGCGGTGCGCTTCAACAACATCCCACAATATTCCTTATTCACATAAAACAATACGCCCAAATCCAATTTGGCGTATTGCATCATCCAATGGATTGACACCTAGGCTATTTATATACGCTCTCTCCCCCTGAACGTTCTAGAACTCCAGGTGTGGGCTGATGCTTTATTTTGTTTTATTTATTTTTATTTATTTAGTTTCATTGTGTTTTATGTATTTTTATCTTGTGTGGGCTGATGCTTTATTGTGCTTTATTTATTTTTATTTGTGTTTCGTTCTTGATCTTGATCTTCTAAGTGACACGAGAATCTTGTTGAGCTTGTCAATACCTATGGAGGTACAACCGAGTTTGGAAGCTGGGGGATGTCTACCAGGGGATGTCTAGCGCCCATGTTTTCAAGCTGATTACCATAACCAAATGTGAAGAAATGCGGTGCAGCAGGTAGCGGTGGAGGTGCGGTCGTATTTTGAAACTGATGAACACCATCAAATCTGAAGAAATGTTGTGGAACTGTAAGCGGTGGAGGTAAAGCCACATTTTGAAGCTGATGCCCATAATCAAATCCGAAGAAATGCGGTGGAGCTACTAGCTCTGGAGGTAAAGCTACGTTTTGAAGCTGATGCCCATCATCAAATATAAAGAAATGCGGTGGAGCTGCTAGCCCCGGAGGCACAGCCGTGTTTTCGAGCTGATGACCACCATTAAATCTAAAGAAATGCGGTTGAGTTAGTCGCTGTGGAGGTAAGGCCTAAATGTTTTCAAGCTGATCACCTAGTCCGAAGATTTGTTGAGGAGGTGACGCTGCAAAACCAGCCATGTTTCTCGAGAATTGCGGCGCAGGTAGCGTGGAGTAATAAGAGTTGTTAGCTGTGCAGGTGGAGAAATTAGAACACCGACAAATCGGAAGAAGCCTACTGGGGAGGCATAGCCATTTTTTCATGCTGACGCCTATTATGACGCCTACGCCTATGCCTATAATGCGGTAAAGCCACGTGTTCAAGCTCATCAGGTCTGAAGAATTCCTGGGGACGTAAAGCTGTGTTTTCAAGCTCATCAATCAATCTCATCAAACCACCCTGCTGGCCCTGCTGCTGTGTGGATTGTTGTCGTTTTAGCCTTTTCAAGGGAGGTCCAATTTCCTGATCAAGCAACTAAGGTTCCTTATTTATAAATTCGTTCAATGCTTCCTCCTCAGCAGCCAGAGCCTCATTCTCTTCTGCGTCATTCTCATGCATACTACACCTGTTGCATATTTTACAGGGTTTCCCTAGCTCTGCATTAGATCGAGGAAAAAAACAATAATGAATTAAGCCCAAATAATAAATTGTCTGTCTGCAAAAGTAACACATTGTGGTTCCACACCTACATGTAACCCTATTGCACCCATCTATCTTGATCAACTGCGCCTTACATTTGTTACATTCTCTTATTACAGCTTTTGTCATCCTCTCTTCAACTTCCCTACGAAGAGCAGTCACAGAGTTTTCCTCACCCTCTTCACAGCATAATAGTAAGTGACTCATCTTCTTTCATTGGATACAAGAAGCCTTTAAACGTTTTGAGTTTGGACAGTCCAAAACTTGTAGACACTTGTCTGCTTCGTATGGAATATTACAAAATGGGCAGTAAACCAAGCCTTCAATATTGGCTTCTACTACATTATTATGGGCGTGGCGAGCTTCATATTTCTCGAAAATATCATGTGGAAGAGCTCTATGAATCTCTGAGAAAGGAATTGATTCGTCACAGCCATCCATTTCCATACAACTTAGTGACGCATGTGCTTTGGAACCTCCATGTATCATTTCTTCTACTGGCTCCCTTATACAGTCAAAACAAAAGTGATGCATATTTGAGCACTCCATCATATTTTCTAATGGATAATCCCAAAAACAACAACGACATTCCCCTACTGCATCCATTTCAATTCCTTGGGTCTTACTAAGAATTTTGTTTTGGAAATTACTAATGACTGCCGTATGAAGGTTCCATTTCTAGAATTAGAGTCATAGTGTGAATCAGACGAACATGAACGTGCCGCCGTATTTCCCAAATTCGCCAAAAATTTCTTCGTGTAATTTATTCCATCTAAAAATTGGTGCGCAAGCTCGATTAAGAGAAGAGCAAAGCTTGTGAGGCATTAACAAAGACAAGACATGCTTCAATAAAAGTCTAACCCACATCTTCAAGTCGACGACATGGGTGAGCAACATCGACTATGGACAACGAGGTGTTTTGAGAGGTTGCCAATTCGATTTTTTTTCCCAATTTTAGTCGGTGTGAGCTTTGGTCATGGGCATGTGGAGCAGGTTATAGGGAGGGGTTTACAAAATTATATCCGCGTATTTGGCAAAAATAGTAAAATGAAAATTGAAGGTTATAGATTGGAAGTGATTTGGAAATCTTGTGAATTTATTTAGAGAAATTTCTCTATTTCTATTACAAATACAGAGAAATTTTGATTTTGCAAAATAAAAAATGTCGAATTCCCCCCAAAAATGGTTGTAGGGTGCAATAGGCCCATTAATGGTAAATGATGGGCTTTCACAATGGATGAATATATAAATTTATATTTAAATTTATTAATAAAATTGTTCATTTAAAAATAGTTTAATGTGGACCTCTTTGGGTCTTAGTGAAGTCTTTCCACCAACTTTGATATGTAGCTACCACTTAATGTACTTCACATAAAATATGGAACTGTATTTCTATACGATGAAATATAAAAACTAACAAGAGTTGTGTGCAACATCTTAGGAGTTTAATACACTCTATTGTACAATGGGTTGACATAAGAAGTCCTGAGATAGCGTTGCGTTAGGGTTTCAACCCGGTTCTCGTCGTCACCGGTGGCCTATTGGCCTCTCTCCATGGACCCTCCCGATCCAGATCCTGATGGTTCGAGCTTTGAAGCTCGCTTCTGGCATTTTGTGGCTTCTCAACCCCCTCCCTCTATCAATCCTCTCCCCACCAACTCTTGCTTCGACAAACGATTGGAGGTCTCAGACGTGAAGCTTTCTTCTGTTGCCTCTAAGCGTAAAGACGTTACCCTCTCTCAAAAAGGACTCATTGGGCTCTTGACTGGTCTTTGGCCCTCTCCTAGGTCCACTGAAATATGGCTAAGCAAAAACTGGCAGTCACTCATCCAAGGAAAAGTTCAACAAATTTTATGTGGAAAGGGCTATTTTGTCTTCATTTTTTAGAAGAAGGAAGCTCGAGACCTCATTTCAGGAATGGGCCTTATTTTATGGGGCCTAGAGGAATATATCTCAACAAATGGAACCTCTCCTTCGATCTAGAGAAAGACATCCCTACTGTTGTTCCTTTCTAAATAAAGCTCGCCCACCTTCCTCTACATTGTTGGAATGATGAGGACCTCCACTCCATCGGAAACACCTTGGGGAAATATATCGACAAATCCAAGCCGAAGCCTCCAATATTTTCCTGTTCTAGGAGTTGTGTCGAAGTGGATCTGGAGAAGGGCTGTTATCTCCTAAAATAACCAGTCTGTTTTCTATTATTTTAGGTGATAGGTTTGAGTCCAAAATTTTTATTTTTTAAATTTTTTAGAGTCAATAATGAGATCCTTGTTCTCATTACTAAGTCGAAAAATCAAATTTATTTGAGTCTTAATTTCAAATTTTGAAAAGACAGCTTGTGGTAGTTAACTCTGTTTTGTAGAGACTAGATTCGCTACCAAAAGAGCTCAGTTCTGGCAGCCGGGAGAATCAAGCTAAGGTTCAAGTTCACGTTAGCTGCCAAAAGAGCCCAGTCTTGGCAGCTAGAAGGATTAAGCTAAGTTATGTTAGCTGCCAAAAAAGCATCTCATTAAAAAATTAAAAAAGGAAAGCACGTGTCCGTACTCAAGCTTCACATCAAACGAGCCTGTGGGTTTTGCCGCCAAGGAGAAGATCAGAGCGCGTCTCACACGACCATCATGAAGCTTAATGTCGTTTTACTGCTGAAAGAAAGTTATGAAACACCACATCATTAACTACGCAGGATTACGCAGGGGGTTCAAAATATGATGCATAGCTCCAGATCATTCGAAGCTGATCGATCCATCATTCACCCAGGGGCTCATAATGTAAGGTATCTGAAGATCATGTGAAGCTGATCGATTCATCATTTCACACGAAGTTGGGCGATTTCATAGGTGATTACCTGCTGAGCTCATTCAATGGGTATCTCATTCCTTAAGCATTGCAAGCAGACCCGAGGCTCCCTGTTATGTTATCGCGTCGTTGGAGTTCTGGTTTGATCCAGGAGTTCTATTTCATCAAAACAAGTCCTCATCTCGGGGTCTCTTTACCAAGGTTCGGCTCATGGCCAAAACAGGTCTGCCACTCAGAACAGAGCTAGATGGAGTGTGGTACCTCGAGTCCCACCCACAAGTAGCAGAGTTCTTCAAAACCGCACAGGTGTTTGATTATTGTGAAAGGCTCACCAGTTTTAACCAGCCACTCGCCGAAGATTTCGCTCAGAGCTACAATGGAAGAACAGTAAAGTTTGGCCGAGAAGAGTTTCATGTGGACGAGGCAGCCATAGCTGAGTGTACAGGCCTCCCCAGGACAGGGCAAAGTTGGTTTAAGACCACTAAGGCCTCAGACATTGAATTCAGGTCATATCTTCTACCAGCCCATAAGGAGACCATTTAGAGAAGAGATTTTCCCATCACTTTCCTCGAACCACAATGGCAAACTTTGTTAAAGGCCATTTTCGTTTACATAACCTGTGAAGGCCGATATCACAGGGTGCTGCACTACCATTTCAAGTTATTAAATCATTTCACAGGAAGGGTAAGTATAAATCTGCCATATTTCTTTCACAAGACCCTAACGAAAATGGCAAAGCAAGTCCAGGCTAGACCGAGCAAGGTAGCAAGTAGAATCTCTCACCAGGGTCTCATAACATTGATAATCAAGGAGCTGTTGAAGAAAAGGGGTATAGACTGGAACTATTTCTTGTTTTGGCATGAGTTCCCTACAGATCTTGCAAATGAAGAGGCGGTTGAACAGGGTAAAGGCGAAAAGAGCAGCACTCCCAAAACCAGCAAAAGAAAGAGGAGAGCCATCTCTCCTCAAGCCCAAACAGAATCCCCTTCCTCATCTAGCAAAAAGAGAAGGGCAAAGAAGAAGCTGGTATTTGAACCAGCTGAAGGAGCTCCTCAAGGAAAAAATCCTCTAAATCTCCCCTATTCAGGATCTGAATCTGGAGACGAAGGAAATCAAAGAGCAGAACAGCCCATTGAAGGAGATAAAGGTAAAGACCTTCCCTCAACTGATGCATCAAGTCCTAAACCTTCCACATCAGAAACCAACAAGTTTAATAAGCTACTACAGGAACTTTCCCAAGCAAGACATAATGTTCAGCAAGTCAAAATGCACAACGCAGAGTTGATTGGAAGGAATATGGCACTGCATGACCAGAGCCTGGAGACTGTCGAAAGACTCAAGAAGACTACAGAAAGGAACACAATGCTGATAAAAGAGAATGCCAAACTCTACCGCACTCTCAGGATGCTCAGGCTAAAATTGAGGGAATTGGAGGGGACAGAGGTACAACCAGTAGTCCCAGAAGCACAACCATCTGGCCTAGACACATTGGCTGAAGTCGCCATGATCCCTGAAGAAGAAACGCCTGTGGAAACTCAAAAAGAACAGCCTGTGGAAACTCAAAAAAAACAGCCTGTGGAAACTCAAAAAGAACAACCTGTGGAAGCTCAGCAAAAGAGGACTAAACGAGCGATACGAAGGAAGGGAGCAGCTGCAAAGAAATCCTAACAACTGAGCACCAGCTTCTGGGACAACATCGTTTTGTTTTTTTTGAATTTTTGACAGGCTTCAGCTTTCGGCAGCTTAGGCGAGCCTCACTGAGCTCATTAGCTGCCAAAAGGGCTGACTATTGGCAATTAGCGTTGTTTGGGGTTTTAAAGTTTGAAACAGTTACAGCGTTTGGTAGCTTAGGAGAGCCCCACTAAGCTCATTAGCTGCCAAAAGAACCGACTTCCGGCAGTTAAGGCATGAAATCAACAGAGTAGTAAATTGCCAAAAGCTAGTTTTTGACAAATTTCTATGCTTTTGCCCAGATATCATTTTGTTCATGGAAATGGCATAAGACCAGTTGTAAGAGATATATCATGAATTATGTTATCCGTATCTGAAGACCTTTGGGCGAGATTTCAGTCAGTAGGGCGTCATTAATGAGTTCAACCTTGTTTCAAGGAATACCACTAAAAGTCGACTGCCACATCAATGACTTCAGTTGTTATACGCCAGCCCACCGAGCCTTTGAAGGCCAGCTCTTCTGCATCGAACACTTAGTGCAAATCAAAGGAGAATTACTTAATGTCATCTCCTTGATTTCAGGGACTAGTTCAAGTCTTTTAATATTGTTGTTCAGTTAGTTTCAGTTAATTAAATCAGATCCACGTTTTTAGGATCTGAAAACTATTGTGTAAAGGCTATAAGGCCTGAGAACCAAGACTTTGTAATGGTTCGATTTTGGATGCAATTCTATGCTATGGTATTCAGCTTTCTCATGCTAATATAGATCACAGGCTTCTCTCAGCTTTGATGTCAGTTTCCATTTTCTCTTTCACTGTATCAGTGTTGTCTAGCTTTGAATGTGAATGTTTACTTTGCATTGTTTAGTTCACAGCTCGGTATTAGTTTCTTAAATGTCTCTCGAGCCCTACTATGTATTGGTTTGGTTACATTTGTTCTTCATCCACCTTTGATATTATATGCTGATTGATCAATTCTTGAGAGCACTGTTTCATTTATTTATCATACTGAAGGTTTGAATGTCATGCTCAGATTTAGTCATCCCATTGATCCATCTTTACAAAAACATCAAAAACATTGAATTCTCAAGTTACCAGGCATACCTAGCTTATAACCCTAGGTAGTTTCCTGGAGTGATAACAAGGGCCTCCCTAAGGCTATCAATCTCTCAATGGATGGATGCAACCACTTGCAGACCATGGACAATGAGCAAATGCCCTTCAAGTGCAATGTCTAGCATCAATATGGGAACTTTGCAAAATTTTTCCCAAAAGGACAACAAATCCCAGCACAGAGGAGACTTGTGCAGAAGGATAGAATGAAGTGAACAGAAGGAAAAGTGTTAGAACCACGCCTCCACAAGCACACCCCACCTATGCCAAGAATACCGCTGGAAACAAGTTCCAAGTTCTTGCAAGTGAATAAAATGAAGACGAAGATATAGGTGATGTAGACAAAATGAAAAACCCCAACAAAGATTCTGATCCAAAAGAAGTCCCACCACAAATTTATCAAGAAGATCACAGAGCTCATCCCATACCCTCTCAAGTCCATCCAGATACAAGAACAAAAACCTCATTGAATTCAGGAGGTTCAGTCACCATATCGAGGGAAAAAGTGCAAAAGGAAGAAACGTCAGAGAGTACATAAAAAGATCAAGAGACACAAGTCAAAAAAGGAAGAAAACCAAACAACATCACTAGGGAACAGGAAGCAGCCAAGGAAAAAGTGGCAGGGAAGTAGTCCATCCTAGACTTCTTAGTCAGAAATACTCCAGCTATTAAGTATCTAATCAGCGTCGATGAGGAGAAAATAGATAGGGCACCCCACCCCTCCAAGAAATAATGAAGCTTGTCTCCTTGAACTGTCATGGATTGGGAGGTCAACAAAAGCTAGAAGCCATCAAAAGATTCAAGAAAATGGAAGATAACTCCGTCCTCATCATTTAGGAGACAAAAAACACTGCAGAAGATAGTCTGTCAATGATGGGAAAAATTTGGCCCAGAGGTGAAGGAAAAGTTGTTAGTGCCCTTGGGGCTTCAGGTGGCCTGCTCACATGGTGGGACATACAAATATATCTACTGCGCTAAGCCTTAGAAAATAGAAACTAGCCCTTTGTTGAACTAGAAGACAAAGAGAACAATGAATTTCTCTCGATCGAGAACTTCTATGGACCCACTATCCAGGAAAGAAAAGAGACCTTTTGGAATGCCCTGGAAGAACAAAGTATTGGAAAAACACACCTCCCTTGTATCATTGTTGGTGACTTTAATGTCACCGGTCGTGACCGAAGGAAGACGAGGTGGCTCCAAAGTTCGTGATCCTTTTGGGGATTGACTCAAAGACCTAATCTCACTCTAGGGATTTATTGACATTAAGCCAAAAAATGGGAAATTCACCTGGAACAATAAAAGGATTGGCCCTAGGCACATAGCCGCAAGGCTTGAACGAATCCTGGTAAGGTCCTCTTTCCTAAAAAATAAGGTAATCCAAAATACCAAGATACTGGTCTTTGCAGCCTTTGATCACAAAAAACTATTATTTTTTCTTTCTTAGATTGGGAAGCTTGGTCCACTCCCTTTCTGCTTCAACCCTCTATGGCTAGAGTCGGAGGATGTTCTTCCTATTATCAAATATTCCTTGAATACCTACATAATTCGATCACCTAGCTATATATGGGATCAAAAGGTCAAGAAAGTTAAGAACGTTCTCAAAATCTGGGTCACTAAACACTATCAAGAACCCAAGGAAAGGAATATAGAGCTAGTCAATAGTCTAGGTCTCCTGCAAGAATAACGGGAAAGGAAGAAATCACCAGACATATTCTATACCAAGAAATTGAGCTTGATAGAAGAATCAAGATCATAGTTAGACTGAAGAAGGAAGAATGGAGATTGCGATCTCAGAACCTATGGCTAAAAGGAGGGGACCAAAACACTAAGTTCTTTCACAACCAATGTAAGGAGAGGCAAAGGAGGAACACTCTAAAGGAACTCACAAAGCAAGATGAGACCAAAATCACAAACCAAGCAGAGATCAAGTCTGAGGTAAGGAATTTCTTCAAGCATCACTAACGCTTTTGATCGCTTAAGGAATGATTTCATATTTTTGTTCATGGAAAAGTATGGTTTCTCCCATTTCTTCATCAAACAGATCCAACCCTACACTAGCTCCCCTTGGATTTCCTCCCTTATCAATGGCATACCCCTCGACTTCTTCAAAGAAAAACGTGGAACCCAACCCATAAACCATTCTCTCTTTGCTGATGACACCATCCTCTTAGGGAGTGCCTCCCTCCATATCACTAGAAATTTCAATCTCTCCCTTGACCTTTTCCTTCGCACTTCAAGAGCAAGCAAAATCTAGACAAATTTTGGTTATATGGATCGAACTGCAAATTCCAAAACTATTAGAGATATTTGCCAGACCCTGGAGATAAAATTTAACTATGATTGGACCCATTTCAAATACTCGGGTATCCACATATCCAAAAATTCGATTTCTTCTTCAATGTGGAGGCCTATTATCCAAAAAATCAAGAACAAAATCCACTTCTGGGTGTCCAAATGGCTAAATTGAGTTGGGAAATCAACTCTAATCCACTCAGTTCCCTCCTCCAACCAAATCTACTCATGTTCAATGATATTAGCTCCAAATACGGTCATGAACAGTATCAATTTGGAAATCAGAAAATTCCTTTGGCAGAGAGGAAAAGTCAAAAAGAAAAAAGTATCACTTGGTAAATTGGAACACAGTCAAAGCTCCCAAAATCAAAGGGGGACTAGGAATGAGAGACCCGCAACAAATGAACAAAGCTCTAGGGGCCAAACTTGTTTAGAGGATGGAAATGGGGGGAAATGACTGGTGTAAATAGGTCATCCAAAAGAAATATATCAAGAATCCAAGATCCAAGATTATGGACAACAATTGGGAAGGAATAGGAACCTCCATCTTGAAGCTCTGCAAAAGCTCTGTTAATCTCATTAAAGAGGAGATTTACTGGATCCCTCGCAATGGCAAAAGAATCAATATCTGCATGAACATAATCATTGGGCACATCCCTTTATCCTCCTTACTCTCCCTTGAAGAACTCTCCAAATGGACCAAGTATAATGGCCTCCTTATGCTCTATGTCATCTCAGTTTAGGAACGCTCTAGGACTTGGTGGAGTAGGAAAAATCTCCATCCTCCTCAACACCTTATCTAGGCTCTCGATCATTTCCTCTCGCTTCTACATGGAAAATCTCCCATACACAGACGGTCCAAGGATACCATTGGCTAGGGTTGTAAGGGTTTCTACACATTCAAAGAAGGCTATCATATTTTGGACACCAATAACAACCAATCTCAAGCAAGATTTTGGAAAAAGGTCTAGAAATCTGACTGTATTCCCAAAGTTAATTTCTTCTTTTGGATCTTAATGCACAAAAAAATCCTTATAGTGGAAAACCTTATCAAGAGAGGAATATAAGGACCCTCGATATGCACTCTATGCAATTCTTACTCAGAAAATTCCTCCCACCTTTTTCTCCAATGCAACTTCTCCATCCAAGTTTGGAAAAATACTATGAAGGTTCTTTGCTCACATTTTTCTCCTCATGACGAGCCTTGGCAGATTCTCATCACTTGGATTCCTCTTTTCCAAGGATCATGATATAATACATTTTCTCCTTTTCCAAGTTAGGACGTCTAAGTACCCAAGTATTTTTCACCATCTTGAGAAAAACAAGTTCGTAGATATCAAAGTAGTGTAACTTATATTAATAATTGAAAAGTATTTAGAAACATGTAAAGAAAAGCCTATTAAAAGTTATACAAAAAGAGCCATGTGGTTGCAATGTTCTCAACATTGCCACCAACTTTACGACCAGACATTGCGACTAGCCTTATGACCACCTATGAGCAAGATTTGTTTATGTCTTCAACTCTTTTCATGGACTTTTGTTGAAATCATTTGGAAGAGTTATTGTGTACTTCTCCTTGATTATCTTTGTTGTATGGATTTTATTATCATCTGCATAAGAAAAAACCCCATAATTTCATTATTGGATTCTATTTTATTTTGCAATAAGTTCAGTGATGCTACTGAAATATGTAATGTATATTACCTCATTGTAAGGAATAAGACTATTCATAGCATTAGAATGAGTCTTATTTTCCTCATTCTTGGTTTGTCTCTTGTTCATAAATACACATCCACCACTGAAAATGATTTCTTCTTATTTTGAAGTGATTCTATTCAGAAAGCAAATGAAATGTTACCACTGTGTAGACAAAGTGTGATCGATGAGACTTGAGCTTTCTACCATCTCAATCATGGCAAAAGAATTGAGAATGAAATTGCAGATAAGATTTGAATTACTTTTCGATTAATATACCATCACTTTCCAAAACTCATTAATGAAAGGAAATATACACAATGACTCAAATATTAATAAAACCTAAAACATGTAAAACTTACCAAAACTGAAATAAATTAATGGAAAAAGGAAATACCATAATGCATGAATTCTCTAAGAAGTTTTGCTACTAGTAGATCTATTGGAAAAATATTCCTACAAACATGAATTATAATTAACAATATTCTTTAATTTATACATTTCCACATGCCCTTGCAAGTTAACTTGACAATAAACTAGCAATTTTGTAGTAGTGGATTTTCAATGGATCACTTCAGTGGCAAGAAAATTTCAACATTCATATATCTGGATTTTATTTTATTTTATCAACCAATATTTATTTATCTCTCTATTGCTTGATAAAATAAATTATTTTATTAATTAACATTCATTTCATATTATTTTATTGATCAACATTCATTTTTATAGGAGGCTCCAATTTTTCATTCTCCTCTCCATGCTTCTTAGCCATGAATAAATATGCATTATGATTATTCCATTGCTTCTCATAACTCTATATAATTCACATAAAAAAATAAATAAATAATGTTCTAGAAACATAAGAGTTTAATGGTTATGCATACACTATTAGCATTTAATAATTAAAACTTATGAATAACTAACATGTTTTATGTTTTAAAAAGATGAGAATAAATATACATAGATTAGTTATAATCTAAGCCAGTAACAAAATAAATGTTGTAATTACATGAATAAATAATACTAATAGTTAAAACTAATGAATAACTAACATGTTTTATGTTTTAAAACATGAGAATAAATATGCTTACAACAATTCTAATATGACGGTGACAAAATAAATGTTGTAATTAAATAAATGAATTTGGAATTTTGGTTTTGAACTTTCTCAATATTTATGAAGTAAATTTGGCGTAGAGATTAATGTATTTCAATATTTTATACATCGAGAGTAGAAATGGATGGATCTCGATATGTCAGGGGGTAAATTTATGATGTTGATTAAAATAATTTTTTCTTTTTATGTTTATGAACTAGAGGTGCCATTCGTTAAATCCATCTATAAAATGAAGCATTTTGTTTATTTAAGGAAGAAATTCAACACAATGATTTCATCTTTTTTTTCAAAGAACAAAATCCAATTCTCTGTTAACAAACCAAAATCAAAACAATACTAAAAATGAATTAGAACTAGGAAAAACTACCTTATTGTATAGAAATTAAGCTACAAGGCAAATATTCATATTCAATAAGAGAAATAACCATTCACTTACATTAATAAATAAACCTAAAGTAACAAAATATAATGAGAGACTAGCCGACCTTGTATCAAACGAAAAATATTTTGATCATATACCTACGATCATATTATGTAGAGCACATATACGTAGTGGTTGCCTTAAACGATAGTAAATGGGGTGGTGATTATTGGTTGGCACATTGTATAGAGAGAAGGAAAAACATCAATATGTCCATGAATGACGATGAAAACAACCACTTCCAAATCGGGTCTATGGTTGTTAAAGGTGAAAACATTACACAAGACAACAATGCAAGAAATAAGGGTGGATATGTTTGCAGGGATTACAAACCAGGTGCAAGTGTGTATCACTTTACCAACTTAATCATTGGTACAAACCTCCAGGCACGAAAAATGCCTAGCCAAAATTCATCAAAGGTACGCTACTTCTTATTGGGTGATAGAGCACTAGAGACTAATGGAGACCATCATTATAAGAGATGATCCCGAGGGCTTGGTTATATGATAATAGGTGGGATCTAGCATGATGAGGTATGTTACATACTTTTAATTTTCTCATGTATGTTATTTATGAAAATTTCAATTTTGTGTTCTTGACATGCCAAATTTTCGTTTATATTGTTTATAAATATGCCAAAAGTTATCTTGTATGTCAAGTTTATGAATATGCAAATTTTTACATATGATCAATAAACCCTAAGATTATGAATGACATATAAATATCAATAACATGATCATGTCAATATAAATCATATGATCATGACACTATCAATCATATAAACATGATCAACATAACATTAGAATACATACATGTACCTCTTTAGGTCATACCTGTCAAAGTTGTTTGTAGGCTCTCTTATAGGACTAAAACCGTAATTTTTCAAGTAGGTCATATTGTCAATGTTTTCTGTTGATCTATAAAACTACAATGATGGAAACAAGATGCCATAACGATCACTTTCATAGCTTCCTTGTAAGTCTATTGTCTCTCCTAAGGTTTCTGTTTTAAGGCTTGTATAATTTCCTTCTTCACAGCTCACCTCTTATACGATGTTAAATTTTTTATACTTGATCTAGATAATTGCTTTATACCAATTATAACCATTAGTTTAGAGCATAAATTTAACCATCAAACATTTGCATAAAGAATTTAACATGTAGGATCTAGTTAAGAATAACAATTCATAAGAGACACAATATTTTATCCCGGGAAACCCTCATCGGGAAGAAAACCAAACAACCTTTCTTAGAAGAATTATGTTTAGAAAACAAGTACAATGAAACCATGAACAAACCCTAACCATCAAGGGTTTTAGCACATGAAAAAAACTTAATGGCACATAACAACAAGAGTACTTATCTCCATGAAGATGACCTCCATGCCATAAGGATATCCAAGCATATCCTTCCCAGCCAACAATAGAAGGCACCTTCTCATGAGAAAACCCTAACACACAAGCTCATGAGGAAACCCTAAAATAAGAGTTTTCTTCTCCTTCAAGTGAAACTCTAAGAGGAAAAATACAAGACATGAAGTGTCTTACAAATAAAGAACATGACTCTTATTTATACATGACTTTAACTTTAAAAGTGGGGCTACACTTACATGTGGGACCACATAGCTTAATTTTACATTTACATTCGACACAAAGAATTTCATGCCAACAAGGACCAAACCTGGAAAACCACAGATAGTGGGGATGTGGTTGGAATTTCCATATTGCCCCTTCCAAAACACACTAACAGGAGTTGAGGAAATTCAAAATTGCAGCTACGTAACGTTTTTGCACACTGGGTACAAGTCCACCAAGTGTGCCTAAATAGTATCTGGAAGTGAGTTGCAACTTGCCATAGATCGATCCTCGAGACTCCAAAAATGAACTGTTGATTCCATTGGATTCGTGATGTGGGATTTTATCTAAGGGAGCCTCTCTCTCGCCTTTCCGTTTCTTGGTAACCTCTGTATACGGTGGTTTCTGAAATTAGGGTTTCACCCAGTAGGGGACAATTCATTTCATGCCAATGAGGGCCAAACTTGGAAAAACATGGATGGTGGGGCTTCAATTGGAATTTCCATATTTCCCCTGCCCAAACATGCTAGCAGGAGTTGACAAAATTCAAAATTGTTAATTCGTGATGTTTTTTGCGCACCGAGCACAAGTCCATCATGTGTCCCTAAACAAAATCTAGAGGTGACCTGCAACTCACCATAGATAGATGCTCAGGCCTCCAATAGACAAACCGTCAATTCCGTTGTATTTGTGACATGGTATTTTATCTAGGGGGGTCTCTCTCATTCCTATCCATTTCTCGGTTACCTCTGTATACGGTGGTTTCTGAAACTAGGGTTTCACTTAGTAGGGGACAATGCATTTCACGCCAATGATGGACAAACTTGGAAAACCATGGACAGTGGGGATACGATTGGAATTGCAATATTTCCCCTTCCCTAACATGCTAACAAGAGTTGAGGAAATTCAAAATTGCTGCTCCGTGGCATTTTTCGCTCATCGGGAACAAGTCCACCAAGTGTCCCTGAACGAAATCTAGAGGTTACCTGCAACTCTCCATAGATTGATGCTCGGGCCTCCGATCGATGAAACATTGATTTTGTTGGATTTGTGACATGGTATTTTATCTAGGGGGGCTCTCTCCTTCCTGTCCATTTCTTGGTGACCTCTGTATATGGTGGTTTCTGAAACTAGGGTTTTGCTTTGTAGGGGACAATGTATTTCATGCCAACGAGGGCCAAACTTGGAAAACCATGGAGGTGGCACTACGGTTGGTGTTTCCATATTTCCACTATCCAAACATGTTATCAGGAGTTCACAGAATTCAAAATTGCTTCTCTATGACGTTTTTAGCACACCAAGCACAAGTCCACCAAATGACCTTGAACATAATTTGGAGGTGACCTGCAACTCATCATAGATTGATGCTCGGGAATCCGATTGAAGAACCGTCAATTTTGTTGGATTCATGACATGGTATTTTAGCTACAGGGCCTCTCTCCCATCATGCCATTTCCCAGTGACCTATGTATACGGTGGTTTTTGAAACTAGGGTTTCACTTTGTAGGGGACAATGCATTTCACACCAACTGGGGATAAAATTAGAAAACCATGAATGGTGGGGATGTGGTTGGCGTTGCCATATTTCCCCTTCACAAACATGCTAGTAGGAGTTGAAGGAATTCAAAATTGCTTCTCTGTGATGTTTTTCGCGCACCGAGCACAAGTCCACCAAGTGTCCCTGAACGTAATATAGAGGTGAGCTGCAACTCGCCATAGATCGATGATTGGGCCTTCGATTGATGAACCATCAATTCCGTTGTATTTGTGACATTGTATTTTAGGTAGGGGGGCTCTCTCCATCTTGTCCATTTCTTAGTGACCTCTGTATACGATCGATTGTGAAACTAGGGTTTTGCTTAGTAGGGAACAATGCATTTCACGCCAATGAGGGCCAAAATTGGAAAACCACGAATGGTGGGGATGCGGTTGGAATTTCCATTTTTTTTCAACCCAAATACGCTAGCAGGAGTTGAAGTAATTCAAAACTTATGCTCTGTAACATTTTTCTGTACTGGGAACGAGTCCACCAAGTGTCCCTAAATGAAATCTAGAGGTGAACTGCAACTCGCCATAGATCAATGCTCGGGACTTCGATTGACAAACCGTTGATTCCATTGGATTCATGATGTGGGATTTTATCCAAGGGGGGCCTCTCTCTATAATGTCTCCATTGAAATAAGTACATAGCAGGACAATTCCATCAATCCTACTAGTTCCCTAGGTTGGATGGATACATTTGGAATTTTAATAAAGGAGATAATAAATGATGCTCACACATTAGAATGGAATAAATATTTAATACTGGATCTTATTAAAAAAATTCAAGATAAAATTGAAGTGGCAATGGAGCATTAAGACACATGGAGACTAGGGGGGCCACATAAGCTGGAATTTCTGTGCCACATGGAATCCTCCTCTTGCAATTTTGAATCCATAGGAAGCCTAAATGTTCTTGGATGAGTTAGAAGGATAATACACTTGGAAATATGCATCATACATCGAATTTGGAAGGAAATGTAACTTACATGGGAGAGGAAGAGTCTTTTTGGAGCTACTGAGACACTTGGACTAGATTCCCTAGCTCTATGATAACAATGATGAAGATGCTATGAAACCTATGACACAAATAAAATATAAAGGCTGAAATCTGACATATCTGACTTGTCAGGTCAAAATAGAGCATCCAAGAGGGTGCTCATGTGAGTTGGGTAAGCTCAATGGGATTCTACTCAAATTGGGGGAAGATGGAAGGCTAGGAAAGGGAGGACACTTGGAAAATCATGAGCACACACCCTAATTCGAATTGGCTTAAATTGTGGATGGATTGGTAACCTTAGAAGGCTAAGGATGTTTATAAAATATAGGAATCAACCAAAGACAAGATATTTTGATCATTTGATAATTTTGCATATTTTGTGTTGAGAGAGCTAGTGGATGACTAGTTCTTGCCTTAGACAATTTCGAGGGTGAAAGATTCTCATCCAAGTTGGTGTTTGGAGAGGCCACTCAGGTATTTTATGGAGCTTTAATGGAGTTTTATTTGCAGGTGTAAGCTACAAGGAATCTCATGGTTCCTTATATTGCAACACTTTCTCTCAACCATTTCCAATTTTTATGGCATATTCTTAATCATGGAGGGATTGCGCTTTGGGTGAGATATTGTACTCTTTGGGAGAGTTTCTCCTGGTCTATTTATGAAATTATTAGATCTAAATATCAAAAAGTATTAGATCTAAATACCCAAGAGTTGTATGTCAAAATGACTATGAATGAGCAAACAATTACCATTTCCCCACTATATTGATGTATGCCATGGTAATTGTTAAAACTGGAATTGAGCCAAAGGTTGTGGAAGGCTCGCTCCTAAGTAATAGCAGAACCACTTTCGAAGAGAGAACTAGCCTTTTTCTCTTCCCATAGGGATATCTCACCAAATATTAACAATTCCAGATATGTACAAGTGAAACTATAAATTGATTGTAAAATTGGTTGAAATAAGACATCGAACCATTGGGCGATGGAGTCAAGAAATGTAACAGAAATGAACAGAACTTATGCAGACAATTTAAACATAGAGGAAATATCGCCATTCAATCACAGTCAAATTATAATTGTCTGGTGGAAAATGAGAACATGAACAGACCATCAACACAGAGCATTGGAAAATGAATTCTGTATCAACTTTAGAAGAAAGATTTGGTGAATATCTGAAACAAGAGACAGAGCATAGCATGTATGAATTACAAACTGTTACACACTTATTTCAGACATGAAAGAAAACGTAATGGAAGAGATAAACTGGAAAAATGTTCACATGAGAAAGGAAGCAACAGACTGTAATATAAACAACACATGAATCCCTATGTAAAACACCGACCTCGGCTTTGCAACTTTATTAAAATACTCTTTCTTGAAAGCATACACAGCAAAATTACATCGGTTTCAACCATTCCTCCTTCTTCAAGAGGTATATTTATAATGCTTTAGTGCTGATATTATTCTCCAAAACAAACCTTAAAAACCGTTTCCAGTCATAATCTTGCATTAATAGTCTAGAGAGTGGAACTATTGCCATGATTTACACATATGAACAAACATCATGGAGCAAGTGGGTGTACTTCGGCCTGAGTGGAAGCTGGATGTGTTCTGCTACTATTGTGGATCCTGAGTATGATGCCCTCCTGTTTGTTTCCAGGTGAGTCACCATTTACTGGGTCTTGGACCTTTCAGCCAAGCAGATGAGTCAGCATAACGCCCTTGTCCTATCCAAAGTGTGTGTTTCTGCCGTGTTTCAAATGCATCTTTCTACATGGGCTCATACTGGAAGGGAAGTTTGCATCTTTCCACTACTCAACATCATCCGCCACCTCCTTCCTCTCCAGGTAACTATTAGTCATGGGGTCTAGAAGAAAGGCCACATTGCTCCTGGCTGAGGCAAGCCCGTGAGGTGGCTTGTCATTCTTGTACTTCTCACCCCTAGTGAGGTGGGCTCTACCACAGGAAATAAGGTATAGCATATCTAAACCAACCCCATCATCCTTGGTAAGTGGACTTCACAAACAAGGTTGTGCGGGCTTTAGAAAATGATGCTCCCATCCGAACAAATGTCTATACAGGGAGCAGTCTAGGACTGTCTCCTTCTGTGGAGGCTTTGGGGGTAGCAATGGTATCAAGGGTTCCTAAAAAAACACTTATGGGGAGTAAGTGTCCAGGCACCGCGTCGTCGGAGGTGTGGGTATCTAAAGGCGGGTGTATCTCTCAGAATTATTAACATTTGGGCCCCAATGGCTGCTGTCATCCTTAGCATGCAATACCAAGGTGACGGCTGAGTGTGGAAACTTTCTCACTAACCATCAGCACATCCAAACAGATAAGCTTTTCAAACCAGATCTCCATCGCCAAACTCTTTGAGCTTCTATGGATTCACGACAAAGCAGAAACTTGGGCTCTGGAAATATGTTAGCTCATCCCCAGCGTTTCGAAAGCAGTATCTATAAGGCCTCGAGACTGACCTTTGCAATGACTAGTCAACATTCTCGCACATTCTATCATCGATTTTTTTTTTTGGTATCAGCATGTGTGAGGGTGTGAGCAGGGTGATCCTTTACCTACTGGGGATCTAGTCACATCGTTTCATTGGCCGTGGCACCTTACCATTTGCTGCGAGAAGTATCTTTTGGAAGCCACCTTGTACAGTTGATCCATGCTGTAAAGCTCATGAAATGGATGCTCCCACGCCGCTCTTGTGATGTAGGAAACATAATGATCTCCTCTGTGTTGGCCTCGCCCCGTGTTAGTGACAGGTTCACTGGTTACTTTCCTTACTTTTGCAGGCAAACTCACACAAAATCCGCCTATATTTATGCAATAGGGATGATTTCACCTGTATGCATGCTATGAATGGCGTTGTGGAATCGGCCAATCTTCTTGTTAATGTAATTGTAACTTCAGAATGTATTCACTTGTAGTTCTCATCTATTGTAACCCGATGTTTATTTCAGGATGTTCTTGTGTCATGTCATGCCGCGATGTTCCGATCGGGAGGATAAATAATGTAAACAAGTCATGTCAAGTCATTGTGGGTAACCCTCCTAATGTCTAAGGGTTAAAGTCCCCACAGTTCCGGGGCACTAGGGTTATTAGACTCTCCTAGAAAGGTCGACCCTAGTAGGGTTTTAATCATGTCAAGATTAGTATAAATAGAGAGCTGGACTCTCTATTTAGCACACATCTCATACACACTCAAGTGTAGTGCATAGTTGAGGAAGAGAAAGACACTGGGGCAAGAGGAAAGAACTTACTGCTATCGAGAGATTGTCTTACTATTTTTGGGTTTCACTTTGGTGTTGATTCTATCTCAAAGGAAGTTGAGGGGTTTTCTCCATTTATGGTTTCCTCGAGGAAAAACATTGTGTTCATTGTCTCTTGTGTTTGATTGCTGTGCTTGTTGTTCTCTCACTTTAAAGATCCTAATGATATGCTAGCTTAATGTTGAAAAAATAACATGGTATCAGAGCTAACCTGAGAAGAAGACACTGTGCAGTTGCGGGAAATAGGGATTCCTATTTTGTGGAGATCTCTCTCCATATATTTTCAGCAAAAGTAGGGTGGAAAAACTCTCCTCCCTAGGGCGCATCTTTCTATCGAAGCAGAATCTAGTTCTGAGGTTTTTCAGTTTTGGACCCGACACTACTGCTGGAAATTAGGGCTTTTCACAGAAGAGGAATTTTTCAGTGAGCCCAAGCCTGGATTGATCTCCTCCCCAAAATAGAAGTTAGGGATCAATTTCAAAGCATTTGGTTGGACAAAACTTTGGGAAAAGCAAAACCCTAATCTGCTCCTGAACCAGTACTGCAGGATTTCAACTTCAAATCCAGATCCGACATCTTGGCCTAGTAAGATATAAATATTTTGTATTTCCATTTGAGGTTCTCAGTTAATATGTCTCATCATACCAAGCTTGATGAAAAGCTTAACGGAGCTGATAACTTTTGAGCTTGGAAGTATAGGATCTCCCTGGTCCTGGAAGAAAATGAGTTGGACTCCTATATCCAGGAGGAGGTTCCAGTTCCAAAGGGAGATGAGGCCAAGGCCTTACACAAGAAGAAGTTGGTTATAGCAAAGAGGATCATTGTAGATTCTAACAAGCATCACCTTATTCCACAGGTGTCCTCCCTCAAGACACCTAAAGCCATGTTTGATTCCCTAACCAAACTATTTGAAGGGAAGAACATCAATCAGAAGATGACTCTAAGGAACCAGTTGAAGAATGTCAAGATCCAAAATGAGGATACCATCTAATAATACTTCACAAGGGTCTCCCAGATCAAAGAACAACTAGAAGCTATAGATGAAGAAGTGGAGAATGCAGAAATTGTGATGACAACATTGAATGGCCTCCCTAGGTCATGAGATTCTTTCATCCAAGGAATCTGTGCTAGGAATAAGTTGGTCAAGTTCAGCATACTGTGGGAAGAATGCTCTCAAGAAGAGGCTTGGATAGCAGCTCAAGAAGAAAATATTGGAATTGAAGATTAAGCTCTCATAGTACACTCAAGGAAAGGAAGAAGGGAAAAGCATCATCACCAAGGTAAGCATTCTCATCAGAAAGGCTCATCTAAACTCAGATGTTATACATGTGATGAAATAGGAGACTTTGCTAGAAACTGTCCCATGAATAAGAATGGATCCAAGAAGAATAAGAACTCCAAAAGAAAGCATCATGCTCACACTGCTGAGGATGATGATCCTCCAAGGAAGAGAGTAAAGCAAGAAAGTGAAGACTCTTCAAGCGAGGATGAATATGTTCTGATTTCCACTCTCATGGGAACTGTCACTGATGGAAGCAAAGATTGGCTTATATACAGTGGGGCTTCCAAACACATGACAGGTTTCAAAGAATCGTTTGAGAAACTATCAGAACATAATTCACCCCATAAGGTGAAGCTAGGAGATGACTACCAATATCCAATAAAAGGTAGTGGTGAATCCTCCTACAAGCTAGACTCTGGAAAGTCTATAAAAATGAAGGATGTTCTATTTGTACAAGGACTCAAGAAGAACCTTCTCTCCATATCTACACTGGATGCAAAAGGCATGAGGGTTTCATTTATAGATGGCCAAGTTATCATGTGGCCAAGAGTAAAGACTATTGACGATGCAATAGTGATTGGAGAATAAGAAGGAGGTTTATACAAGCTGAAGGGCCATTCAGAACAAGCTATGGTCCATGACACAGTAGAGCCAAATGAACTATGGAATAGAAGGATTGCACATGTGCATTACAGAGCACTACCACTTGCAAGCAAAGCTGTTGAAGGTCTTCCAAAAATTCAAGCAAAACATGAAGGGGTCTGCAAAGGATGTGCGAAAGGGAAGAATACAAAGAAGACATTTCCAAGTAATGAGAGCAAGGAAAAAGGAATCTTGGAAATCATCCACTCCGATGTATGCGGTCCAATGTCATCAAGTTCACTAAGCCGGTATGTATACTATGTTTCTTTCATTGATGACTTTTCTAGGAAGACATGGATATACTTCATGAAGAACAAAGATGAAGTGTTCAGTAAGTTCAAGGAATTCAAAGCCTTGATAGAGAACCACACAGAAAAGAAGATCAAGACCTTTCGATCAGATAATGGCGAAGAATTCACATCAAATGAATTCAAAGACTTATGCAAAGAATCAGGGATTAAGAGGGAGTTTCCCACTCCTTACAATCCACAACAGAATGGGGTTGCAGAAAGGAAGAATAGAACTATCATGGAAGTTGCAAGAGCAATGCTTCATGATCTGGATCTTCCTATGCATCTATGGGCAGAAGCAGCTAGAACAACGATGTATGTACAGAACCGTACTCCACACAGAGTACTCGATAATAAGACTCCCGAAGAAGTATTTTCCGGTAAGAAACCAGAAGTTAGCCATCTCAGAATATTTGACTGTCCAGTGCACATACACATACCAAAAGAGAAAAGAACAAAACTATATCCTTTAGGAAAGAAGGGTATATTTGTGGGATACTCTGAAAGCTCGAAGGCTTACAGAATACACTTCCCAGGATACAAGAAGATTGACATCAGCAGGGATGTAACATTTTATGAAGACACAACTTACAACAAATCTAGAAAGAGACCTGCTGAAGAATCTGAAGCTCCCAGAATTCATGATACAACCATGAATGAAGAAATTCAAGAAGAAGATCGAGAATTTGAAGAACCATAAATACCTATAGATACACCTCAGGAGAAGAATCCTCATAAGAGGAAACCTGCTTGGGTATGTGAAATCATCCAAGGTGCAGAAAGATATGGGTCTCCAGATGAAAATCACAGAGAAAGAAAGAGAACCAGATCTTGCTCCGGATATGTAGCCTTACTATGTGACTTTATCAAAGAAGAACCTTCCAGTTACGAATAAGTGGCAAAACGAAAAGAATGGAAGGATGTGATGATCAAAGAATATGAATCAATCATGAAGAACAATGTTTGGGATGTTGTCCCAAGACTAGAAGGGAAGTCAGTTGTAACTTCCAAATGGATCTACAAGATCAAGCATTCTGCGGATGGTAGCATAGAGAAATATAAGGAAATATTTGTGGCTCGTGGCTTCTCACAGAAGGAAGGAATAGACTATGAAGAAACATTTGCTCCTGTAGCCAGATACACTTCCATCATATCAGTACTTGCTTTGGTTGCAGTAATGAAATGGAAGATACACCAAATGGATGTCAAGATTTCTTTCTTGAATGGTGTAGTGGAAGAGGAAGTGTATGTAGAACAACCACTCGGTTTTGAGACACATGACAGGGAGTCTCATGTGTGTAGACTGAAGAAAGCCCTATATGGTTTGAAACAGGCACCCAGGACATGGTACAGCAGAATTGACAGCTTTCTATCCAGTTTGGGCTTTACCAAGAGTAAAGTAGATTCCAACCTTTACTATAAGGTTGAAGATGGAAACCTAGTGATGCTTCTACTGTATGTAGATGATCTGTTTGTAATAGGTATGGATGGGTTGATTGCTAATACGAAGAGAAATCTTGCTGCCAAGTTCGAAATGAAAGACTTGGGTATGATGCATTATTTTCTAGGTATGGAGGTGTGGCAGAATGCGGATGGAATCTCCCTTGGACAAGGGAAGTATGCAGTAGAGATCTTGAAGAGGTTTGGGATGATGGACTGCAAGGCTATGGCCACACCTATGGCATCAAACCTGAAGCTATTGAGCGATGCTTCATCAGAGATGGTTGATACTACGATGTATCCTTAGATGATTGGGTCCTTGATGTATCTGACGAACACAAGACCATACATTTGCTTTGCTGTGAACACCTTGAGCCAGTTCTTGATAGATCCGAGAAATTTTCACTTGATTGTTGCAAAGCATATTTTGAGGTACCTGAGGGGTACAATTAATTATGGGCTCAAGTACGAGGCGAATCAAAAGATTAACCTAGAGGGCTATGTTGATTCAGATTGGGTAGGCAGTGCCATCGATAGGAAGAGCACTTCAAGGTGTTGCTTCAATATGGGATCAGGTGTGATCTCTTGGTTTAGCAGGAATCAATCCTGTGTGGTGCTGAGTACAGCTGAAGCAGAGTATGTCATAGCTTGTTCAGCTAGTTGTGAGGTAGCATGGCTACGGAAGCTACTGTCTGATTTATTTGATCTCCATATGGATGTTACTTGTATACATTGTGACAACCAGAGTTGCGTGAAGTTGTCAGAGAATCTAGTGTTCCATGACAAGTCGAAGCATATTGAGATAAAGTATCACTATATCAAGGATATGGTGCGGAGGGGAGCAGTGAAGCTCTAGTATGTTGTGATGGAGGAACAGATAGCTGATGTATTGACGAAGCCAATGGCTAGGGTGAAGTTTGAGTACTTCAGGGAGAATCTTGGTGTTCTCCAGATCGAGGTTTCCTCCAAGGGAAAGTGATGAGTCCCATAGCCATTCTGACATGGTGAGAGGATTGGACATGGTGAGAGGATTGGTTCCTTCCATGGTCAGATATAAGGGCTGATCCATTCTATCATGGTGAGAGGATTGGTTCCTTCCATGTCAGATATGAGTGCTGAATCCATATCCATTCTGACGAGTAGGTCAGATATAAGGGCTGAGCCATTCTATCATGGTGAGAGGATTGGTTCCTTCCATGTCAAATATGAGTGCTAAATGCCATTCTTGGAATGGAGGTACCTAGTCAGTTACCAGGAACACTCAGCCCGAGACTGAGAGAGCCATTCTAACGAGTAGGTCAGATGTAAGGTCTGAGCCATTTTGTCATGGTTAAAGGATTAGGTTCCTCCCATGTATAGATGTGAGTGCTATCCATTCTATCGAGTAGGATAGATGTAAGGGAATTTGCCATTCTGGGAATGGAGGCACCTAGTCAATTACTAGGTAGCTCAGTCTGGGACTGGGGGCCATTTTGATATGACTGTAGGATTGGTTCCTACTTGATTAGATGTGAGTGCACGCCCTTTTGAACATGCATGTTGGATTGGTTCCTCACATGTGTTAGATGTAAGTGCAGAGCCTTTTCGAACATGCATGTTGCATTGATTCGTCGCATGTGTCGAATGTAAGTGCAAATCCTTTTTGAACATGTATGTTGGATTGGTTCCTTGCATGTGTCAAATATAAGTGCTGATCCTTTTTGAACATGCATGTTGGATTGGTTCCTCACATGTGTCAAATGTGAGTGCTGAGCCTTTCTGACAGGGTTGTGGGATTGGTTCCCACATGGTCAGATGTGAGTTCTGGGTGTTCCTTTCTGATATGATTATAGGTTAGTTCCTACATGATCAAATGTAAGTATTGGGAGAAGACCTACATGGTGGTTAGACCTACATACAGCATGAAAAAGAGCTGGCTCTGTAGAACTTCTTATGACGAGAAGAATCATGAGATAGCACCCATGAGGATTCAGTATTGGTGATCCAGCAAAGATGATCCAGATCGATGGAAGATCCAGATCCAGAGATGATGCTCCAAAGATGATCCATATTGAGTGATGATCCAGATCCATTGATGATGATCCAAATCCAGTGATGATGATCCAGATCGAGTGATGATCCAGATCTAGAGATGAATATGACTTGAAGACAAAGAAGACTTGAAGATGAATATGACTTGAAGATGCAGATGATGAGAAGACCCAGAGAAGAATACCAGTGATGAAAATTGTGTCGAGATAATACCTTCCTAGTTAAGAGGGAGTGTTAATGTAATTGTAACTTCGGAATGTATTCACTTGTATTTCTCATCTATTATAACCTGATGTTTATTTTGAGATGTTCTTGTGTCATGTCATGCCATGATGTTTCGATTTGGAGAATCAATAATGTAAACAATTCATGTCAAGTCATTGTGGGTAACCCTCCTATTGTCTGAGGGTTAAAGTCCCTGCAGTTCTGGGGCACTAGGGTTATTAGAATCTCCTAGTGAGGTCGGCCCTAGTAGGGTTTTATTCATGTAGGAATTAGTATAAATAGAGAGTTGGACTCTCTATTTAGCACACATCTCATACACAATCAAGTGTAGCGCATAGTTGAGGAAGAGAAAGACACTCGGGTAAGAGGAACGAGCTTACTTCTGTCGGGAGATTGTCTTACTATTTTTGGGTTTCACTTTGGTGTTGATTCTATCTCAGGGGAAGTTGTGGGGTTTTCTCCATTTATGGTTTGCCTGAGGAAAAACAATGTGTTTATTGTCTCTTGTGTTTGATTGTTGTGCTTGTTGTTCTCTCAGTTTAAAGATCCTAATGATATGCTAGCTTAATGTTGAAAAACTAACACTGTCGGGAGGCATATTACACGTATGAATGTCCCTTCCCCTATCATCTCTGTAATATATGCGACACCTGTAGCTTGCAAGCCTCCTCAGCCCTCCGAATTGGGGGAAGCTTTCACATCCACCATCCATGTTTCTTCACTTCTATCACCAATTTCTCCTTTCTTGATACAACGGGAAGCCTTAGATCATGGTGTTTTCTTACCTACCAATCAAGATCAACCTGTTCATGCAACCGTCGATCGAAGTGGTTCCTACCACCTCTTTGTGAACCAGGACCATGACATTGTCCATGCTAGTTCGGATCACGAAAAGAACCTCGACCGTTGATCTATTCCCCTCTTCATTGTGACCGTTGATATTCGTAGTCGGTATCACCTTTCGCAATCAGGAATCACTACTTCATCCTTGCTAGTCCGAAATGCGAAATTGCTTAGGACCATGGATCTCCTTGGATCCCAACCTCGGCCGTCAGATGCCTCCACCCTTTAACCCATTTTGCAATCTAGAAAAGTGGATTTGGTCGGGCATGTTCCCCGTGCGAATTTTTTTGGCGTCGTTGATCTGCCATTAGATCAATATCAGCCTTCAATTATGACTCCTGTTTAATGCCTTCAGCGCACCCGATGTCCTCTTCTTTATCTCACATCTCTGATCCATGGAATTTCTTGCCTCTTTCAAAGTTTATTACTCCAGAGTGGGGTCGTCAATTTATGCTATCCTTCCCTTCATTTCCACCACGGCCTACTCTAGTGGCTGAATGTTATTTCTGATATGCTATCAACCTCCCTGCAAACTCTAAGGTTTCCTTTCCAACACTTTTTGACAGGAGTAAACTTCCCACATATCTCCTACACTCAAAATTTTAATAGAGTGCTAAAAACCGAATCCACAAGGGATGCTATCCTCCTAGTGAGGTAGCAAAGAACCCCATACACCAAGTGCCAAATCCATTGGATTGTCCCCAATCTTTTCTGCAAAGCCTCCATTCTACTCTGAGCTGCTACTTTAGCGAATTCATGTCACTCTTGCAAACGATGCTCTTGACTGCAAACCTGTGCTTATAACTGAAAATGAAAGCAAACTAAAATAGTAATGAAGGAAATGCTCAATGATTGCCAAGCTTATTAGTTCCTACCTATTTTACCTAATTTAGTGCATAAGTCTGATTAAGTGAAATCAGACTTCCAATGAAGCCAATCAAGCATCTTGCCTAAGAGTTTTGTTCTTTCTTTGTGCTTGATGAATAGGAATGAAATAGATAATGGAAGAAAGCTATAGAATATAGACTGATCTTTATCGTAGAGACGTGACCAGTCATTACCGTTACCCAACCTTTCCATGTACTCTGCTATGGGATCATAGAAAACATGGCAACCTATAGCATATTCTGTCCTTTGTTCATGGGAAGGTTGTCCAGAACTCCTTTCTTCTAGTGGTCTCTTAGGCTGATACTTAGAATATCCCAAAAAGGAGCCCACATAATCACTCTCAAATGAAGCATCCATCCTTTCGCTTGAGATTTTTGTAACTAGAGCTTCACTTTCTTCTTGTGCCTCAAGAGGGAGGTCCTTCTTTTCTCCAACGAAACCAAGTAGGCATATTCCTCCTGCATGGGGTGATATTCCTAAAGGAAAAACATTAAAAAATGTATTTATTTCAAGGCTACTGCATCCTTATTCATGACTCGACACCTCATCACAATTTCTCGACATATCAGTAGTCGAAGAGGGCTTGCAAGAATCTTTCTTTCTATCATCTTCTCTTCTGTACATGTTTTTGGACTGCACCATCTCCCCTTCTTTCTATTTTTTCTTAGAGGCTCTAATCATGTGTCGTATTAATTCAAAAGAGGAATAACAAAAGGGTAGGCTATCACCTCCAACACCTTTATCACATTTTTCTGCTTTAACCCTCTGTCTTCGCATTGCAGCTTGATTTTATCCATCAGTAGGCCTTGGTTCCATAGCCAACTCTTCACGTATAGCCCGCAAGTACTCTTCCTCATATTCATCATACACAAGTGCACCAAGATCCTTCTTAAAATCATCCTTTACGGACCCGGGGCTGCACAGATTGCAATCTTCAGAAAATAGGCCTACATAACCATATACTCCTATATCAGGCTGATCATCTTTCTTTATACCAAGAGAAAGCTTTAGCTGAAAAGGGACTTTCCCATTCTTCTTGTAGGGCCCAACCAGTTTTAATGTATCTTTTATTTCACCACCGCTCTCTTGGTATGACAAATTTTTGGACATCTTCAGGTTTTCCTTAACCTCCAAAGAATCAGTAAATAGTATGCTGCAAAGTGGTTGATTTTCTTTCCAAAAGAAGCAAGGACAACTCAGGAGGAAAAGTGGCTGCATAATAGATCTTAGCAGCGTTCTTAAGAGGTTGGACTTCCTTGGGCATGTTATGATAAAATCTTGCAAATCTTCTGTTAAAACTAGATATGTCCTCACCCTCATGTCTCTTCAGGGAATAAAATTCTGAAAGTATTTGATCTAGTGGCCTTCTCCTACCCCAAAACTTTAAGAATGTTAGGAACCCATGTCAATCCTTCTTTTTACCGTGTTAGTATATTGTTGTTGGACGCATATGCTTTGTAAGTCGTCCCATAGTAATTGTTGATCCATAGTTTGTGTTATTGTTGTTGGGCGCATATGCTTTGTAAGCCGCCTATAGTATTTGTTGATCCATAGTTTATATTGGACCATGGTTTTGACCCATAGTATTGGCGCCTATTTTTAGTATATAAGTGTGTGTTGAGGCCAAGGAAGGCACCGTGAAGTTATTTTGTATTGAGCTTGCTCAAAGGAGGTTTCCCCCTCGAAGTGGCCTGCGATTAATATAAAATTGATTTTGAGTTCTGTTGCTATATCATGTATTTTGATTAATTATTTGCTGCAGGGTCCTCACATCTGGTATCAAAGCACTTTCTTGGGCTCGTTGGGTGAAATTTCTGCCTAAATTTTTTTTCTCTTCTGTTGCAGGTTCGGATCTGGGAATAATCCCTATCCGCTTAACTGTGGGAAGTATTTGGGNTCAACTCTGTTTTCCCTGAAACTTCACTGACACCTCTGCAATTCCATTATGCATATTTCATTCCTGAAGACCCTATCCCAAATTCCACTTCCCAAGACCCAAAATCCTACATTTGTCTATTTTTAGGGTTTGCCATAACTCCTTCGATTTTCACCCAAACGCCTTCAAATTTTTCCACCGTATTCATTTCCTCATTCGACTTCTTTGTCCCTCTCTACCAAATTTTCTCATTCTTTCACCTCGCTCCTAAAATCCTCATTTTTTGCTTCCTTGTCCTTTCGACAGTGTCCAGAACTTACTCAAACCCAAATTACCCTTCCGATTTTTTCCCAAATCCAGATTTTCCTCTATTGAAACAATTTTTGTTTTTGTTTTTCTACCCACTCCCCCTGAAAAAAAAAAAAACTCCTGGTTATGGTTGTCACCCGCACAGGAGCAAAAGCCATGGAGGAAGCACTTGCAGCCATTCAAGCCAAACTCCAGGAACTGGATGAAAAATTTCTCGGTCTCCATCTTGAGCATTCAACTATGAACACCAGACGACAGTACGAGTCTTCATCAGACAATGGGTTCTCTTCTTCCAGCAATTTTCGCGGTCCGAAGATAGATTTTCCTCGCTTCAATGGTACTGATCCAACTGGATGGATCTATCGTACAGAACAATATTTCAGTCTTCATAATACTTTTGATGTCAACAAAGTTCCACTTGCCTCCTTTCATTTGGAACAGGAAGCTCTTCAATGGTATCGTTGGTACATCAAGGCTCATGAAGAGCCAAAATGGCCTGATTTTTGCCAGCTCCTTTTGCAACGATTTGGTCCTAGTGCTTTTGATGAATTCATAGGAGCTCTCACTAAAATTTGCCAAACTGGCACTATGAAAGAGTATCAAACTGAATTTGAGAAACTAGCTAATCACACTAAAGGATTACCTGATGACTTCTACCGGAGTTGTTTTATCAGTGGTCTAAAGGATGCAATTCGCTCTGAGGTCAAAATGTTCAGTCCCAACACAATGATGGAAGCCATGGGGTTGGATAAGTTGGAAGAAGACAAGATGGCAGCCCAACAACGCTCCAAATCCTCTTTTGTTCCCTTCCAAAATATGGGTTCGCAACGACCCCCCATTCCGCCAGCTCCTCGCTCACCTCCAATCAAGAATTTGTCGGAAACAGAGATGCAGGCATGCAGAGAAAAAGGGATTTGTTATAATTGTGATGAGAAATTCACTCGGGGACATCGATGTGTTCAACAAAAGCTCTTTCTCTTGGATGTGGATTCTCCACCTTCCTCTGAAATTGGTGAAGAAGCTCCCGATCCAATGGATGCTCCGGTTGACATTCAGGAGCCGCCTACTGACCCTCTATCTGAGGACAACTAGCCAGAGATATCCCTCCATGCTTTAGATAGAGTCACTGCCCCCCAAACAATGCGGGTACATGGTTACTTCAAGAAGCTTCCTCTTACCATACTCATTGATTCTGGCAGCACTCATAATTTCATTAACCCTCGGATCGCCAAACAAGCTGATTGTTTTGTCCATCCTTGCTCCAACTTTGAAGTCATGGTTGTTAATGGGGGCACCTTACCTTGGAAAGGGAAGTGTCGTAATGTGCGTATCTCTATGGGAGATTATAACCTCCGCTCTGACATGTTTGCCTTGACCTTAGGCGGATGTGATGTGGTTTTGGGCGCTCAATGGTTGCGCACACTTGGCCCCATATTATGGGATTTTGCTGAACTTTGGATGTAGTTCTCCCCCGATGGACACAAACACACATTGAAAGGATTACAACCAGGGTCTCTCAGCATCATCAGTTCAAATCGCATGGAAAAACTCCTTAAGAAGAGTTCCCATGGTGTCATCGCTCAGCTCCATTCCATTCAAATGCAACCATCAGCGGGCCCCACTACTCCTTTGGATCTCCAACAAATTCTGGATCGATATACAGGTGTTTTTGCTAAACCAGTGGGACTTCCACTTTCACGACCAGAGGACCATCGTATTCAGCTCCTTCCTGGAAGCATTCCTCCCAACATCAGGCCCTATCGCTACCCATTTCACCAAAAAACAGAGATTGAACTCCTCATTAGGGACTTACTAAAGCAAGGTATTATTCGCCCAAGCACAAGTTCCTTTTCTTCACCAGTTCTTCTTGTCTGCAAAAAAGATGGGTCATGGCGACTCTGCATTGACTTTCGAGCACTTAATCACCTCACCGTCAAGGATAAGTTTCCAATTCCTGTTGTTGATGAGCTTCTTGATGAGCTTCATGGTGCTCAATTTTTCTCCAAGTTGGATCTTCGCTCTGGATATCATCAAATTCGGGTTCATGAGGATGATATCCCTAAAACAGCTTTCCACACACATGATGGCCACTATTAGTTTTTGGTCATGCCCTTTGGTCTCACTAATGCTCCTTCAACATTCCAGGCCTTGATGAATAAAATATTCCGACCCTATTTGCGGAAATTCATTTAGGTATTTTTTGATGATATCCTCATCTAGAGTAAAACATGGGCTGAACATCTCCCGCATCTGGCTCTTGTAATGCAACTTTTCTCTGATCATCATCTCCATGCCAAAAAGTCTAAATGTGTTTTTGGCGAAAATGAAGTTGAGTATCTCGGGCACATTATCTCAGCACAAGGGGTTCGTGTGGATCCTGCCAAAATCGCTGCCATGAACAATTGACCGCCTCCTAAGACACTCAAGAGCCTTCGTGGTTTTTTGGGGTTGACTGGCTACTACCGCAAGTTTTTCAAGGATTATGGGAAGATTGCAGCTCCATTAACTGCTCTATTGAAAAAGGATGCTTTTACATGGACACATGTTACTAAGTGTGCATTTGACAAGCTGAAACAAGCTATGTGTACTACACCTGTTCTAGCTATGCCCGATTTTTCCAAGCCCTTCACTATTGATAGTGATGCTTGCGGCAATGGACTTGGTGCTGTTCTCCTTCAAGATGAACACCCCATTGCGTTCACCAGCAAAGCCCTTTTCGTAAGAATTTAGCTGCCTCTACATATGAGAAGGAAATGATGGCTATTTTGCATGCAGTACAAAAGTGGCGACCCTACCTCTTAGGGAATCATTTCTGCATCAAGACTGATCACCAGAGTCTGAAATATTTCCTAGAACAATGTGTATCCTCCCCAGCACAACAGAAATGGGTTAGCAAACTCATGGGTTATGACTATGACATCACTTATAAGAAGGGTAAGGACAATATTGTGGTGGATGCCCTTTCTCGCACATTTGATGACCAAGGTTCTCTTTCCGCGATTTCCGGTCAGGCACCGCCAGTTCTTCTTCCTTACACCCCCAGCAGTTCTCTAGTTCAGGCAGTTGACGCGGTCATTCGAAACCGCGATGAGGTTCTTCGCATTTTGCGCAAAAATATTCACATGGCAAGAAATCACATGAAGCAACAAGCTGATCAGCACCGTTCTGAGCGCACTTTTGAAGCCGGTGATATGGTTTTTCTTCATCTCCATCCTTACAAGCAATCCTCACTAAAACTCAAAGGGTGTCATAAGCTCACTCCAAAGTTCTATGGGCCATATAGGATTCTTCAGAAGATTGGGTCGGTTGTTTATAAATTGGAACTTCTGCCTTCTTCCCGCATTCATCCAGTATTTCATGTCTCTTGTCTGAAGAAAGTTCTTGGCACCAACATCAAAGGCCAAACTATTTTACCAGAACTGGATAATGAAGGATCCATCTTTTTGGAGCCGGAGGCTGTCCTCAATAAGCGCACTCGTCAGCTTCGCTCTTGCTCTATCACAGAGGTCTTAATTCAATGGCACGGAATGCAACCCGAGGATGCTACGTGGGAACCACTCCTTCAGATTCAGCGACAGTTTCCACATCTAAAAAGTTTGAGGACAAAGCTTTTTCTAAGGGGGAGGGGATGTTAGGAACCCATGTCAATCCTTCTCTTTACCGTGTTAGTATATTGTTGTTGGACGCATATGCTTTGTAAGTCGTCCCATAGTAATTGTTGATCTTATCTTACTGTCATAACTCAGTTCATAATCATTCTAATGTCCAACTCAACTTTTTCTAATCCAGTGGACTAATGCTTCAAATCATGTTGATTCACGAAGTTGGTTCTTGGTCCCTAGATTCTATTGTAGTTCCTTTAATACAGAGTGATTAGTCATTGGGTGAATGAGGTTTGTTGAATGGTGTTGTTGGTATTTGATGAAATGTGAAGCACGTATTGCACTTATTTTTATTAAATTACACTTGAACATTGAATTAACTTGTAATTTAATCATCCAAACTCATAATTTTTAATTAGATATATCCAATTGGTGAGCATGTAGTGAGTTCATTGAAACCTTGAAATACATTGTATTGAACTTAGTTTTATTAAGTTACATGATAAATATCTTTGACTTAACTTGTAATGATCATCCAAAATCACAATTTTTAATTAGATATCCAATTAGTGTGCATGTAGTGAGTTCATTGAAACATTTAAATATAATATTTTTTTATTTTGACATAGTGCATTCATAAGTAATAGATAATCCACACAAATAAACACAATAGATTGACACAAGAACATGTGGAAACCAAAGAACAAGTACAAAGTGAAATGTATCATTCATTTATAAGTGAAATGCCAATGTCAATGTCTCCAAAAGTACATGTATCCAAAAGTATCCAAAAGTGCATGTATCCAACCCACAAGTACATGTATCCAAAACTATCCAAAACTATCCAAGCCACATGTACATCTATCGAAATGTACATATATCCCATAAGACACATCAAAACTCAAGCTTCCTCTTGTTGTTTCCCAACGTTGATCCTCTAGGAACATATCTAGTATCATTGTGCATCTATGGATAGTTCAAATTAAATATCAATGGTTAAATTAAACTAACTATGTACTAATACATTAGCTCAATAAAAGACCATATCTAAATTAGCTCAACAATTATCAACATATGCATGGAAATTGCATGAAACACTTGGTCATTAATGGCCATCTCACCTCAACAAGAGACTATGATAAAGGGGGTTACATTCCTTGTGTAGCATATGGATTTATTGGTTGAACATCAAGGATGGTCACAACCATGGTCGAACCAGAGGGGGGAAAAACTGTTGCCACTATTGGTGGCTAAAATCACCAAATGTTGAAATAGTTAGACATGCATGAATAAACAATAGACAAAAATAATAAAATATTTCTAGATCATGTTGAAATAGTTGTACCTATGTGTGGCTTGTTGTTATTGAATATTCCCCATTAACTACTGCATCAATGACCCTTGGGGGGTTTGCAAAAGAAAACTCTGGATCTCGATGCAGTAAACATGCAAATCAAACATTAACAAAAATGGTTTATACACTAGATTTCAAGTCAACCAACAAATATCATCACATGATATAGGTTACCATGGTATCAAATTTAGATGTTGGTTTAACATCAAGGATGGTAAGAGACATGGTCAAACCAGAGATGCCAAGAACTAATCCTTCTGCTGGTGGCTACAATAACTAAATGTTGAAATATTTAGACATGCATGAATAAACAATAGAAAACAATAATAAACTATGTAAATATCATGTTGAAATAGTTTTACCTCTGTGTGACTTGTTTCCATTGCGGATGCAACATTGACTGTTGCATCAACCATCCCTGCGAGGTTTGAAATAGAAAACTATGGATCCTAATGTAGTAAACATGCAAATCAAACAATAACAAAACCAATTTATGCACTGAATTTCAAGTTAACCAACAAATATTATCGAAGGATATACATTACCATGGTATCGGTATCTCCATGGTCATGGGAATATGGAGTCTTGCTAGGAGTAGGATGCCTCACATACACATGACCCTTGTTCACGTATGATCTAGGAGGAGATACAAATCTAGGGAATGGTCTAGATGTTTCGGTTGCTGCCTATAGTCAAAAGGTGTTCATGTGGTTAGGCATGCATGATTCAATGAACATACATGTATTTAAAAAATGACATTCTTAATTGTTTACCTAGAGCCTAGATGTTTCCTCGGATGATACGACTGGCGAGATTTTCTTTTACCTTTAAATAAAATACAAATCGAAAGTTGTGCATAAATTATCAACCCAGGGATACAAAGGATTATGAGATACCTGGAACAGTATATGTCAGACACTGTAATTTGAAATGGTTTAACACAGAGGAGGTCGATGGATTATAGAACTAAATTTGAGATGCAACTATTGGTGAACAAGCTCCTCAGAATATCATAACTTACATAAATAATCATGTAATCAAACCAAAAGATTTGATTATCAAACTTAAAAACCCTCTACTATGCTATAACAATCTGCTATTCTACAGAAATAAATTCATGTCTGAATCTTATTAAACACATTGAAAATTTCACATAAAAGAGATTTAATAACAACAACTATGGTACATAAATTAGAAATAGTTAATTTAATTCAACAACCTTCTTCTATCATTATAATATAGAAACATAATATCAATAGTAATTCTAATGCAATCCTTCACCACAGAAGTATTCCTGATTCAATGTTCATAGTCCACACATTCCCCTCTATTCACAAGTAATGATAATGCGAGTTATACTATCCAATCATGTCACTACTTAAACATTCACATTCAACTATGATCAGCACACCAAATCCGAACCTGAACAATTAAATCAATCATAAACTGCATAAGACATTAATTTCATCAATATTAACTATGTGCATAAAGAAAATAAATTATAAATACAACAACACCTGTCACAGAAGGGGGCCCTTCCTTCAACAATAGTATCTGAACAAGCCACTCACTCACACTAAATTAATTAACACATACAAAATTAGAATAATATAGGATTTTTATATAAAAGGGTATGATCACAGCAGTGTTCAATAGATATATGCAAAATAATGGCTCCACTACCCTGGCAGAGATTCCAATTTGTTATACATCAGCACTCATGAGATAATTAGGAAAGATCATACAGTTACAACAAATTTCCAAATAAGGCTCATATGTTGATTCTCAAAAGATTTCACGAGCCACCACAAAAGCTAATACCGTGGAAAGTAGAGATGAATCCAAGAATATGTCAAAGCAGTCAAAACCCTCTTTGGATAACCCAATGAATTATGAATCATTTAAAACCCAAAGTGTTGAATTGGACACAAAATCCTCGACCCCCAAATTGATTTCATCATCATGTATGCATTGGGTAGAATACCAAAATCATTTGAAACTAACGAGCAAGAGCATAATATATAAACTTGATACCTATCTGTTTTAACTTGAGACTAAGGTACAAGTTTTCCATCTTCCATAATTCTTCATTCTGAAACCTAAAAGTAAAATGATATTGAACCTAAAAACACCACTTCTTTAGTAGGAAATCATGGCATCATAACTCTATCCAAATCATCAGCAATTGAAAAATAACAAGGAAAACGAGATCAATCCTTACCAAATCCAAAACTTCACCAAATGTAATGAAGAGAGCAAATAGTGATATAGGATTAAATCAGAAAGTTCATAAATAAGGGAAAATATGAGAACAAAAAGGATTATATACACAACCCTTCATCTCCCCCCAACCAAAAGGTTTGCATGTCCTAATGCAAACTAATACTGTGATCCACTAATAGGGGTACTCAGAGAGCTATTTAGGCACTCATCACTCCACTTATAGGAAGAATAGACACATTTTTTTGCACTGAAAAATCTCCTTCGATCATTAATAATTTTGCAAAATTCATTGTCCTCTCCATCCACCATGGGACACTAAAGTATAGGAAAATTAAATCAAAGTCCAATCCAATTGGCTTTATGCATACTCAGGAAGTCAAAATAGACTTGTTCTATGTCTATGGATCTCTTGAACATTCTAATAGAGAAGGGATATTTTCTCTTCAAATATGGACTCAGAGCATTAATCCTTCTTTGTAGATAGAGCAAAACCTCCAGCCTGTGAAATGGAATCCAATTTCTGCATTCCTAAACAACTTTTAAGTTGGGCTGTATCCACAAGGGCAACGAATACTTGATCTTGTATAACCTGGTTCCCGGCTGTAAATAATTTTTCAACTGAGGGGGAAACTCTCACCCAAAGGGCATCTTCCCATTCAATGTTTTCCACAACAGTGGCGACATTGTTCCATTTCAAATGATTTCTAATGAAGGACATGAATTCCCTTAGTTGTACTTCCCCTACATGAAGTTTTGGGTCCTAGTCCTCATAGTCTGTCATAACCAGATTATGGATATATAATTCACATAAATAATCTTGTTCTTCATCATTACTCCTATAAAAAGTAGCAATGAACCGATCTTCTGTCTCAATGTGATCATGATACCTCATGGTTACCATCGATAGTCTAAAAGATATAAGTTGTTCCTTTAAAAGCACATAGTAAAGATTCGAAGGGGGTCTTAGATTCCTCATAGAATGAGCCAGATAATTCATGTATTATTTTTCAAATTTCAATTTATCTACTTCTTGACTAAGCCTCCTCATGGCCAAGGAATAATCATGTGTCTGTAGATGCTTTGTAATTGTTTCTTGTTCATTCCATTTCAGCCAGTCACCAACCAACGTTAGTTGTCCTTCCAGTTCCATCGTCGTTTCTTGTAGTTGCACTACCATTCCTTCCAAGTCCCTTATATGGGCTTCATCCGAGGGGGTATCTTCGTGGCCTTTTGATTCTCTGTTTCTTCTGCTTCAAAACCATCCTTAGATTCGATACCTTTTATTTGAATGCTATACTCTGTCCCTTGATTGCTAAGTGTCTCCCTGAAATATTCCCTTTGTCCGTCTTCCAATTCCACGACTTCCAATAAGGTATCCATCTTATGTTCCCTATCCTATGTAATTGTTCTTGCATGGCCACCATTTATTATGCTTGCTTTTGATAAGAACTTTTCAATTCCTAGTAATCTTTCCTCGGCTTACCAGATGCTCTTCGATATTTGCACAACATAAAATGATGAAATTTTCTTGTCCCGTTTCCTTGCATCCCCTTAAAAATAGACGTCCACCATTTTCCTTGTTTTTGTCATTCTTCTACATTCTGCAACCTCACTTTATTTTCTTGGTTTCCACTAGTTTTCTCTGGCATGGTAAATGCTTCCCATCCTTCATCAAGTTCATTGCTTTGGATAAGAAATTTTTCTTGGTCTTGTTTCTCTTTTCGATCCTGTGATCTCGTTCAAGTATGGAGTCCTTCTATTGAACTAGTTGGGGTTTCATCTTGCAATATTATCCTATTTCCCGTATAGGCTAATTTATTCCTTGGGGTTTCTGGAGTATTTTTCAATGTTTTCCTTTTCTTCCTCCTATCTGCCTAGTGCTAGAGGATATTCCCACAAATGATTCCCATGTCTAGTTATGATTCTGTAGGGAATCTTCCACCAACAACCTGATCAAACCATGATATGCTAGACTAGTTTCTAGATTATTACTACCCTTAACCATTCTGCTCATCAACTCTAAGGATTTCCATAGAAAATACAGCATATTGATATATTTCTGATGCCTTAGATGGTTCAGAATTTTAAATTCATAAGAAAATACTAGACTAAACCGACCTTCACATGTAATAAATTTGCACACACAAAGCGCCACCTCGCTCCATGGAATTGGTAATGATTTCCTTCTTGTCCCCTTTTCTATTCCTTGCATGAGTTCGAAAGGCTCCAAAAATGCATCTATAAGAGGATTTGTTGGCACACATCTCTTGAAACATATTTCAGCCATCTATGGTAATCCAGAGACTCTTGTAATTGTCACCTTATCCGCTTGAATTTTTAGTCCTCGTGCCTCTGCAACTGTATTGTCATATGTGAGCGTGAACTCCATTTCAATCGCAACATCTCCCTTGTTCATTTTATCAATATAATCCAGACACCCTTCCTGTTGAAAAATTGGATTCACTTCTCTGTATCCATAGACCATATCTGTATTCTCAGGTTCACTACAAATTTCTCCCCTCATTTTTCTTTGTTCTTTGTTTCCCTTCATATTCTTACAGTGCTTCAGATTTTCCTGTCAACTCTCTAAAGAAAAGGAAGGGTTTGGATTATTAGAAGATGGGTTCATGATATTGCAAGGTGGTGTTGTGGTGTTATCAGTACAGGCCTAGCTAAAAGTTTGTGGGTATTGGAGTTAATACCAACCGGGATTAGTAAGTTTCCTTTGGTATAAAATTGGATACTATAGTTTAGAGGCACCTCTAAAGTCTCTCCCCCCGCAACCAACTCAACACACAACCCTATGTGGTACTAACGGCTTAATAAATCATGATCCATCTTCATGTACTTATCAAAAGAGGATGAAGGATGGTTACATACCTTCCTTACTTGAGAAGAGATGGATGGAGTTCGATGACTGATTGATTACAGTGGTGCAAAGAAGGACATAAGGTTCTCCACTCTTTGAGCTGATGGATGTGATAAGCTTCCATCATTTTTCTTTTTTGTTGATGAGTTGAACTGATGTATCTAGATAGAGTACTTTTGGGTAAAACTGATGTGACCCAAGTTGGCTACTGAAACTGAATCCACGATACTGCAGATCAATTTTGCGTCATTCATCTCCTCCACATGCTGGCAACATCAATGATGTTGGTCCCGTACTACTAGGAAAGGTACCGGCATGTGGACGGGGGTTGTATGTGACACAAAGAGTAACAAAAAATGTGATCATTCAAGTGCCGGACTATGTCGAAAAAGGAGCCGATAACATTGTGTGAAATGGTTCTATGGTGTTGCAGAAAGGTATGCGCAGTGGAACTGAAAAAGATTATGTAACATTATGGAGAAGTATGTGGAGTGGATAAGAGGTTTTGTAATGGAACAGAACATGTTCTACAATGGGAAGGAAAGGTATTCTATAATAAAATAGAAAAGGTTCTGCAGTGGAACAGAAAAATGTTCTGCAATAAAACAGAAAAAGTTCTGCAATCGAATGGAAAATGTCGGAAGTGGGTATGTAATGAAATGGGAATGGTTTCCGCAGTGTTGCAGATAAAATAGTAGCTGAAATCTGTGTATTATAGTCTGCAAGGTGTTTATATCCAAGATAGAAAGGACATCAATGAGCAAGTGATACCAGGGAAAGGGATGGAATGACAATAAAATTAATGGGATGTGAAAAATGTATGGATAAGAAGAAGGAATTGTGGTAGAATGTCCCTGCAAAGAATTCAGAGATAGGAACGTATCAAAAATAAAAATTTCATGTTTTTTATTTTCTTTTTTTTAATTCTTCAGAGGTTGAGATAGTGATCTCGAATACTTTGGCACACCAGCATGCAACAATATTGTGGATGAATGCCTCTTTGGACAATGGTTTCTTATTTGGTCTTAGTCTATAACCATTGGCCATAAGAAGCATGCCTTCACCATCAATGATTTTGAGTCATACTGTACCATTATCATAAACTATTTCGATTTCATATGGTCCCAGCCAATGAGTGTGAAGTTTCCCTTTGAAGTTTTTTAATGAATTGATTGTGCCACTTGGTCCATTTTTTTTGCACAATGGTTGTACGTTCTATGACAACCAATCGTAATTCATCAAGCTCATTAACATGCTGTAGGTGACTATGTTGGGCTTGAGATAAATGCATGCCTAATTGAAATGCAGTTCTTAATGTTTTAATCTCAACTTCTATTGGTAGGGTGACTTGTTTTCCATAAACTATCCGATAGGAGGTTAGAGTTGTGGTACTTCTCCATGCTGTTCTATAGACCCATAAATCTTCAGATAGCCTAGCAGCCCAGTCCCCTTGATGAAGCTGAATAGTCTTTGTGAGCATGGATTCCAGAATTCTGTTTGTACCTTCCACTTCCCCGTTAGCCTGAGGGTGATATGGTGAAGCTACTCTATGCTTGATATTGTACTGTGTTGTAAGAGATTTGATGAGTTTAGATCTGAATTGTGACCCTCCATTAGTAACAATCTCCCTCAAAACTCCAAACCTTATGAAAACATCTACATATAGGAAATATGAAACTTCCTGCTTTGTTTCTCGTGGGAGTGCCTTCGCCTCAACCCATTTAGTCAGATGATCTGTACATACTAGGATATATGATTTCTTCCTGGATTCAAGTTTGATAGTGCCAACAAAATATAATTCCCATTTCTCAAATGGTTCCACCACAAGTTGATTCAAAAGTGGCATTTCGTCTGACTGTAATGGTTGTTTCATTCTTTAGAAACTATCTATTGTAGCTGCAACTTTTTCCCAAATTTAAAAAAAAATTTGGACCCTCCTTTTGATTTTATCTAGCCCAAGTTTGTTTAATCTTTTTAAACCTTTCCTGGAAGTCCATTTTTATCCACTTGAGAAGTTGATTGTCGGAAGCTCAGTCGACTATTTTTTGCCGTTGTTTTGGGGGTCGAATGATCTAATACTATCATTATTTTTGCTGACACCATGGAAACCATGGAGTCTTGCTTTTATTTGAATGCTTAACTTTGATTTGCTTTCGATGATTTTTCACTATCGAATGTTTATTAAAGTTTGAATTGGGGCAGTAGTTCTCTACGCAATTGCTGTTGCAGAGGGTAAGTAATGAACGTCTCGATGGACAGTTCTTATTTTCGTCGATGCTCCTTTATCGGTTGTTTTTGTACTGTTGGGGATTTTGTTTTATCACTGTCAGAGCATTAGTCTTCTAAGTCGCCGCATTTTTGGAGGGTAGATGGCAAACTGTCTGATGGATTAGTTCTTGTCCTTGCGGATTCCGTGGTTTATTGCTTTTCATTATTTTTGTTTTCTCTTCACTATCAAAACGGTTTATGACTTTGATTGAAAGTCGTAGTCTGATTGTTTTCCACCATTGCGGCTCCTTAGTGAAATAACCATCCGACATATTGTTGTTCTGTTCACCGATGGTTAGTTTTGATTTTTGTTGATGCCTGGTTTTATTGATCAAACCTTTAAATTTGAGATGGTTTTGTTTTCGCTATCGGAGCGGTGTTGACGATTGATCGAAGGGACAATCATTTGTGTTGCCGACATGGCGGTAGCGTTAAGCTTTCACTCATCTATCCATAGTCCTTATTTCTTCTGATCGCCGATGATTTTCATTTGATCGCGAAAACTGTGGTCTGATTTTCTTCCACCGTTGTGGCTGTGTAGTACACTATCTCTTTGAATTTTAGTTGGTTTATCTGCCAATGCACTACTAGTTAGTCCTTTGAGCCTCCGATCGTTGGTGTTTTTAGTTGGTCACAGAGCCCATAGTTTGTCCGTCACCCACCATTGCGGCTCCTTGGTGAACTAGTCGTCCGATGATATAGTGGTTTCGACCACCGATTGAGATTTTTCCCGCCATCTTTTTCACCACAAGGTATATATATTGGTGTGGGGTATTTGTTTATTATTATCCTGGTTGAAAACTTGTGTTTTCTCTGTCCCTGTTGAGTCGAACTATACCAATGTGCTTAGCTGTCGAGATTTCGTTCGTTTGGAGCACTGCCGTGGAAGTTCCGGACCTTCCCGTCGACTGCACAGCTTGCTTGCTAGGTAGGCCAACCATGGTTTCTCCTTACTTTTGATTTTATTGGTTATTTTGGGAACTAGGGTCTTCCCCTGGCTAGGTTTTCCCTCCATTATGTAGTTATCCATCCAAAATGAACTTTGATCCTTGCAGCGTGAGGAATCAGTTAGCTTGACAGTTTTGGCAGTGGGGTTTTTCTTGTGCCTGTCTTTGAGCCGTTATGGAAGCTAAATCCCAGTCCAAAGGTTTGGGTAGTTGGTACAGACAAGCGTTACGATGTCTACACCGATTTTTGTGGGGTTGTTTATGGCCATCCGGGGAGTTTTCATTTTTCTTAGGCACTCACCCTAGTTTCGAGGAACGGCGAGGGGCTTTCAACATTTTGGTCGAACTGGGATTTCTGCATTTTAATTACAATTGATAGGGTGGTTCTTGTGTCTGAGGATTTAGAAGAGTTTGAATGCAGTTAGGTTTAGTGATGCTTTTGCTAGCAGGGTCATGTTTTAGTTGTAGATGGACTTAGAAGTTTTTATACCCAGCTTGTAGAAGTTCCTTTTGCCTGTTATTTTCTATTATGCATTAATATTCTGATAGTTTATTTGAGAATGCATATGGAAGAGGTAAATGATTTGATGCGGTTTTTCTTCATTCTTAGAACGCTAACTAAATGCTCCAATGGTCTAAGAACATGTTTGGTCTATGACAGGGTAACTTCTTCAAAGGAGATATGTCTAAAAAACAAAAGAAGAAGGCCCCTATTACTGAGGGAGAACCAGATGTGGAAATCATCACCAAGGTGGAATACATCTACGATGATACCAGAGCTACCACTGGAGTAGAGCCAGATTACAAGTGGGGTGAAATATACTGGATAATTGCAAATCAGGATGTGACTAATGCAAGATTCGAAGAGCTGACCATATATGCCAACATCGAGAAATCAGCTCTTATGAAAGTAGCCACGAGACCTGAGTTGTTCCCATGCTTAGAGGCGATCAGTTGGATTTTTCCTGGGGAAGATGCGACCACGATGATATTAGCAAATACTGCCAAATAGGGCTATGCTGCATATAGTCCTACTTATGTCTCACTGGCATATCACCTTCCTCCCGCTCAAGTATACTTAACTAAATGTTGGTTAAAAGAGATCAATTTGGACCTAGTTGAAACAATTAAAAGGATGATGATACCTGGGAAGAACTTTCAGACCAGGCCATCAGGGGAATATGAAACAACCACTCTCCGGACCCCTTATAGGTTTATAGCACTGATGCTGAATATATTTTTGGGGAGATCTCATGGTAAAAGTTTCAAATTGGGATGGATACCCATTATTTTCCATGTGGCCACTCAGGGGACCATATTCAACTAGGCAAACATAGTGTCCAATAGCCTCTCAGCCTGCATATCTTCAGCTTTGGGAGGGGTGTCATAGAAAAAGTCAGAATTCTACATGAGCTCTATCTTAGTGGACTGTATATTATGTACCCAGACATTTCCAGCCTTAAGGTGTAATTGGGACAGGGACAGGACCCCTATATACACTACATACAAACTATTTTGGGCACACAAATATTATAGCCACTACAAAAAGTAATGTGAACATTTCGTTATGCCTTTGTACACTTTAATCTTCTTGACAGAATGCAACTACATGTCCAAGGAGGAATTCAAAGTCATTGAAGAACATGGGAGTTACTATTTGACTGAAGAGGGAATGTACATCAGAATGTATGGTGGGTCTAGGGCACCTTATCTACTCCCTAAACATGCCACTGATTATGTGGCACATAAAGAAGCAGTTAGGCAGGTATATCTTGATGGTGTAGGAAGCTTCTTGTTTGAACATAAGAAGGTATCCTATCCTTCCATACCTTTCTGGTTAGGGAGTTATAATTTTACAAAGGTTAAACAAGCTGTTAAATTCGTACAGGAGCTAGAGCACTTTCATTTTGGTGAGATGAAATTACACAGGAACAAATCCCAAAATAAGGTTGTAGAGCATTACAAAGAAGCAAAATGTTCATTTTGAATATACAAATTTATGGGAAAACGATGAAGAAATCTTCAGAAATGCAAAGTATACGACTGCATTGAAGAAGAGATTTAAACAGAAGATCGCCATTGTGGGCGGTAAGGGAAAAAACGCACAAAAGAAAGCTGAAGAAGAAGAATCCAAAAAGAGGGAAGAGGATGCTAGGAGGCTAGTGCACTGAGGCAGAGATTTGGATAAAGAATGAAGAAGAAGGAATAAATAAAGTTGCAGAGGAAGCAACAAAGAGGGAAGAGGAAAAAAGAAAGAAGAAGGTAGATGCAGAGATAAAGAAAAAAAGAAAGAAAGCGAGGGTTAGAGGTTAACAGGATCGCAGATAGACCAACAAAATACTGACCCAATAAATACACAAGAAGCATAGGATCATACATATCAAGGGCATGGACAAGATAATCCTGACCCTCAGGAGCCTGCTGCAACTTCTGGCAGCACTCAAGAACAACTTGTTTTTTCTGGATTTAATTTGATACCTTTTATGCAGAAAGAAGGAGAAGAGGTCCCTAATTTTAGCACTATATTCTATGACAAGGAGAAGAAGAGGATTGTCAAAAGAACTGAAAGAAATATTGAAACAGGAGGACAAACAGGTAAGATGATAACTGATAAAACTTTGGTGTATGGTACAGATGCAGATTCGAGATTGACAGCAAGAGCTGGAGTGGCATTAACCCAAGCTATGGAAGATAATGTAGATAGACTCATGACGGATCTAGAGAAATCAAGAAAGAACGCTTCTCAATTAAAAGAAAAACTAGAGAAAGAAAGAGATGAAGGTTATAAGCTGAAGAGGAAATTTGAAGACATGCAGAATGAAGTGAGGACTTCAAAGGCAGAACTCCAAACTCTGCATGCAAACGAGATGACCTTAGAAGTTGCTATGGAGAGAATAGAAAAAGATGCTCAGAATAACCTAGCAGAATTATAGAGGCTACAGCTAGAGTACCGGGTGTTGAAGACAGAGAAAAATGACCTCAAAGTATCATATGAAACTCTGAGTGCAGAAAAGGACCAGCTACAAAGAAAAATTGCTGAGTTGGAGACACAGAAGGCCACCATAGAAGAAAGAGAAAATCAATATCAAGTGCAGGTAGCAAGTTTTGAGGGATAGGTTGCTTCATTGACAGCATCACTGAAGGATGCCAGTGAACAGAAGACAGATATCCAACCTTTGAAAGAGCATGTCCCTGCTCAACGAAGAAGAATTCACCAACTGCAAATGTGTATTGAAGAAGAAAGATGTAAAATCTTACAGATAGATAGCAGGTTGGAAGAAATCTTGGACACCACTTCATATTTTGTAGATAGATCTCAGGATATTTTGGAGGTCCTGGCTCGAAGGATAATGTGGATAGAAACCAATGAAGAAACCCCTACAGAGCTACCAGCTAAAGATCGACATGGCTTAAAGCAAGATTACAACTTATTAGAGTTTGCGATAAATACTGCGGAGAAATTCAAGAAGACTATGAAGAAAATGAGAGGAGCCTATGCCGAATACCACAGAAGGGTGCTGGTAACCTACAACAGATGCCAAGTTACTACAGAACAAAGACTGGATGCAATACCAGAACATGAGCTATTCATAGAACAACTACAGAGTAGGTACCAGGAAGATGAGCAGAAGATCCAACAATTCAAGGATCTAGATAAGCAGATCCTGAAGAATGCAGTAGCTCATGCAACAGTCAGCATCCATTTACTTGAAGATCAGCTACGCTTGATTCTAGCAAGAATAGAGGTGGTTAAGAATCAGGCTGCAAAGTATGAGATCAACATCCATTTTCTTGAACCCTCAGATTTTGAAATCATAGCAGCAGAGGCCCGGGCGTGGAAAAAGTTTATTAATGATCAAGTAGGGCCCTCTTCATAAAAGTGCTCTATTAAATTTTCTTTAAATGTAATATATTGTATAATGTATGAGCACTCACTATAGGACAAAATATTTTGGGATTGAAACGTTGGGGAAGCCCAAAAGTCATTTTGGGGGTATTCCAAAAGTTTTGCCTTTTTGTATAAGTAGAGGAGAGTTAGATAGAGATAGGGGACTTTTTCCTAGATAGATTTGTGAGAGTATGTTGTAAGAAGAACTATTTCCTTTTGCAATAAGAATTACAAGTTTCTTGTTGGAGAAAGCTTGGTGGAAGGTTTCAAATGTTGTGCTATGGATTTGTTGAATGTGAACTATTTCATTTTCATCTTTGTGTCCATTAACTATGAGATCATTCTAACTCTTTGAACCTATGTTCTTGTTTTGAATGCGCTCTAGTTTATTCTATAAAATTTACACTATGAGTAATGAAGGATTTTCATAAACAATAAGTGACCTTGTTGTTCATTCTTCTATTAATGTTCATGTGTTTTGAAATAAGTAACAACTATCTATGATTTTTCTTAATGCATGCATAGAAATACATTACTCATTGATAAATGATAATCTTGCTCCCTAGGGATAGATTAGATAGTTAGTTTTAGTTTCTTGCTGTGTGTGATTTAGATGCAAGAGAGTTAAGACGAGAGGTAAGAACCTGCACATCACATTGTGACCACTCCTCATATTCTCTATCAATCTACATTTTTAGATAGGCACTTGCATATCATACTTAAATTCAAAAAACTAAAATATACACGGTGGACCAGGCCATAATCGGTAAAACCTTTTATTTTGTTACTTGACCTATGCTAGCCGGACCATAAACCGGACAGATTCCCCATACCAAATAGTAATGTGCTAGTTGGGAATGTTTACTGGGGAGAATCCCTAACTATTGTTACCTGCGATTTTCCAGGCCTCAACACTATCATAGCTCTGGACATACTCTCAGGAATCTTTAAATATGGTAGGACAATAATAGCCTAATTGAAGAATTTTGTGGTTTGTTCATTTGTTGGAAAAGTGTCCCCCATATGGGCCATCATGACAGGTTCTCAAAATTGGATAAATTTCATCCTCACGAACACATCTACGAATCACCAAGTTCGGTCCTGTATAGAACAAATATCCATCGATCCATGAAAATATGCTACTCTACTGCATAATCGTCTTCTTTTCTTTTGATGTCCTATGCCCCAAAAGTTTTTCTACCACCAAATAATTTGCTACATATGCAAACCAAGGTACATTAGTAGAAATAGAAAACAAATTTTCATCTGGGAAAGCATCATCCACCAGTTGAGGTTCCTCATTATTAATTATTCTTGAAAGAAGGTCAGCAACCACATTAGTTTTACCTGGTCTGTCCATTATTGAAATATCGAATTCCTGTAACAACAACAACCACTGAGTGACTCTACCATTTGTGATAGGTTTTTTCATAAGATATTTGATGGCAGAGTGGTCAGTATGGATAGTCACTAAGTATCCTGTAATGGAATGACGAAATTTATTTCTAGCATAAATGATAGCCATGAATTCTTTTTCAGTTACTGTATAATTAATTTCTGCAATAGTCATATTTTTACTAATAAAATATATGGCATAAGGTTTATCATCTTCCTGTTGGCCTAGAAATCCTCCTATGGAGGTATCAGAGGCATCTGCAAAAATTAGGAAAGGTAAGGACCAATTTGGTCCTCAGAGGATCGGTGTTGTAGAGAATTTCTATTTTAAAGTTTCCCATGCTAGTTGATAGGCATCTGACCACTCAAATAGTTTTTTTTTGGACATAATCAGAAATAAGGGATTCGCAATTATATAATAACATGCATATCCAATAAAATTGTGTACCTCATTTTGTGTGCATAGAACTCATAAATTAAGGATCACCTAGATATTTTCTAGGTATACTTTGATGCCATCAGGAGAAATAAGATGATCCATGACAACAGCTTGAGTGAGCATCATTCTGCATTTTTCACTACTGAGACAAAGATTTACCTCCTTACATCGTGTAAGTACTTTGTCCAGGTTATTCAAACCTTCTGAAAAATATTCACAATGAGAGGTAAAGTCATCCATGGAAACCTCCACAGTGTCATGAATAAGATCGATAAAGATGCTGATAAAAACCCATTGAAATGTGGCAGGGGCATTGCATAATTTGAAAGGTAACACCTGGTATGCAAAGGTATCCCATGGGCATGTGAATGTCATTTTCTCTTTATCCTCCGGTGCTATCCTAATATGATTGTAACCACTGAAGCCATCCATAAAAGAGAAATATTTTTTTCCCGCTAGCGTGTCCAACACCTAATCAATGAAAGGTAACGAAAAATGGTTCTTATGTGTAGCTTTGTTTAATTCCCTGTAATCAACACAAACACACCACTTTCCGTTCTTCTTAGGAACTATGACCGGTGGAGACACCCACTTGCTGTCAGAGATGGGATAAATAAAATTTGCAGCAAGTAACTTTTCAATTTCTTCTTTGACCACCTATTTGATTGTTGGATTCATCCTACGCTAAGGTTTCCTAATAGGTATGCAATCATATTTTTTGTAGATATGATGTGTATCAAATTCAGGATGGAGACCTTTCATGTCACTCTAATCCCATGAAAATGAAGTTTTATGTTTCTTTAATACTGAGGTAAGCATTTTTGTTTGCTACATTGATAATGTGGAACTGATCTTTAAGGTCTTACCTGGTTCAATTTCAAGTTCCCTAATCACAGAGTCACCCTAAAGCGTATAAGTAGTATCAAGCATTAGATATGAACTTGGGATGTTTTCAATATTTTGGGTAACGCATACCGAACTATACAATTCCATAAAGTCTCCCGAAGGACTAGAATTGATAAATTGACTGAGCAAATCATCCTCACTTAGTGGTTTTGCTACTAGTGATTGTTCAATCATGTGAAGCTGTAGGGTTTCATCTGCCTCCTCAACCTCCTCTCCAAATAGCCACAAGGGAAGTTCTTGTTGTATCATTGGATTCACAGGAGGATACAAAGTGAGTTCTTTGACACCATTACCATGGGATATGCGCATATTTCCTGATCGAAAACCAATATAAGCATCTGATGTGGCCAACCATGGTCAACCCAAAATTAGAGGATAGCCTCCCAAGTTTGATTTTGTCTGCAAAACCATAAAGTCCACTAGGTATTCCCATGAATCTACTGAAATAAAAACATCCTCTTTAATGCCATCTGGTTTGATAGGAGATTGGTTAGCCAACTATAAAATAGTAGAAATTTTTCGAATATTTGTAATGCCCAATATATCCATTGTCTGTTTAGTCATGACATTAATAGTTGCTCCCAAATCTAATAGTGTATTAGAGAGAGAAATTCCATTTATTTGTACTTTGAAAATGGGACTACCAGGGTCAGATTACTTAGCAACAAGAATGTTTCCCATCACCAATTCAGCCAAATCTCCTATCACATGAACTGTTGGGGGGTGTTTTCTCTTTCTTCCCAGTTTCTTCAAACATAACTATCTAACAACTTTGGAGTAAATGGGAATGCCTTTGATAGCTTGGAATAGTCAAATTTTGACATAGACATTTCCTAATTCTCTTAGGAGATCAAATTCGGATTGAGGCACGAGTTTGTCTATGATTCAGCACTCATGATATGGTGGAAGTTCCTTTTGCTCTACTTGTGGGATGGGTGGGGATTTATCTTTAGATCGCACTGGTGTCTCTTCAGGATGAACTGGTATTGTTTCTAGTGTCTCTTCATCTTCTTCCTCTGTAATTATAGGAGAGGTAGTTTTATTGATATTTCTGTGAGAGTGTAATTGAATGTCATAGCAGTCCACTGTGGAGATAGATTAGGCTAGATAATTGGGTAATTTAGCAGCCATTACAGGATTTCCATCCTTATTATTAGGGTTAGGAGCGGTTTGTGGAGTAAGAAGTGGTTTGGGAGGTGGGTTATTCACTCGCAGTGTTAAGTGGGGTTATGGGAGAGGTTGCATTAATGGTTGTACTGGTGCAAATGGGAATTGAGGATTCTGTATTTGAGGGGGTGTATGTTGAATTTGTTGTTGATTCCCAAAGCTTGAATTCCTCCAGTTTCATTGCCAAGGGATACTTTCTGGGTATGGAGGTGTTCATATTTGTTGTGGCATCGATGGATACCAAAGCTAACAGTTTTGTTGAACTTGTGGTGCTTGTGGGGCTTGTGAGACTTGTGACTAATGTATTTCAGCATTATTCCAATAAGGATTACATGTTTGCACGGGATCTAGTAGTGTACCCGAGGGTCAGGATTTCCATGGGCACTTTTGAGATATAAAACAAACAGGATTTGAAACCGCATCTGTCCATGCTTCCTCATAAATGGCCTTCAGTCCTGGAAGCTAAGGGAATTATTTTGTAGGATGCTCCTGGTCACATAGAAGGCACATTTCCACTTTGTCTAATGGGCATATTTTGAGAGGGTGCTTCTTCCTGCATTTAGGGAAAAAAAATAGCCAAATATTGAAATTCCTCCTCTTACATTTTCTTTGCTTCAAGGACATCCAACTAAGAACTCAGGGAACTAAGTATATTAGTTTTAAATACCTCCAAGATTTTTCCAATAGATCCATCCTTGAAACTCCTTCTCTTGAATTCTTGGTGGTCCTGTTTACTATGTCCCAAATCCCTCTTCCTGATCTAGAAGCATTCCTTGAATACCTTCTGCACATATCACATATTTCTACATATTTTTGTAGGGATACATCCCCAGCACCCATCAAATTCAGTAGATCAATGCAATCATCTATGATCCCTCGTAAGAGCATAATTTTCAATGTCTCATCACTTAACCCATTTTGTCTTGATCTATGTAGATTATATTGAAATCTCTCCACACAGTCTTCTAGGTTTTTGTCTTCTTGTTGGGTCATTTTAAAGATTGCTTCCTTCCTATCCTTATCCTTGCATTATTCTTAATATTTATCCAGGAATACCTTCTTCATTTGTGCCTAAGTTACTATATTTGCCCCTCCCAGCCCCATGAACCACATTAGTTCTTGGTTTTTCAATGTGGCTGGAAATTTTTTTAGCTTCTTCTGATCTATAACATAATCGTAACTCCTACAGAGGACATCAAATTAAAAAAAAAAACGTATCTAGGTCCTCACTTGCCATACCATGGAAATTGGGAAATGTCAAATGCGGGATGTTCTTCATCTCATTTATAAATGTAGATCCAGGATTTTGGATTGGGAATTTGAAAGTATTTGTCCCAATGCTTGATTCCCAATTTGTATCTCCTTGGAGTGTTTCCCCTCCGGTGGGAATGTTCTCTTCCCCACTGTCCATATTTACCCAACAATATTCCGATGTAGCTGATTCAACAAACAATTGTTCCGCACTCAAATTATTATTAAAAATGGATTTATTAAGAGGCTCTCTGTCTTGAACAAACTCTTCTTCTTGATTGAACTTTTTCACTGACAGATTCTCACCAACATTCATTGGTAAGACCGTTCTATCGATGGGCGTGGTAGAATGCTCGAGTCCTTCAATTTCTTGCTTGGGAATGCTAGAAGAAGGTGTCCTCCCTTGAGTGCATCCTCCTATTATTGTACTTCCTACACGGTTAGTACCCAGGGGGGTATCATATTCGTATACAATCCTACATGTACTATCTCTTATTCTATGCATGAATGATTTGCATGATCCAGGATCATAGGCACTTGCAGCAGGCAATATTCGAATGAATTTGTATGTGCATCTGACTCGTCCCTCCTCTGGAATCATACCATACTATTTTCACAGAAAAACATGCCATACACAATCCACTCAAAGGAAAGAAAAAAATCGCAATTATAGAACCACAATAACTGACCAAAATCCAATTTCCTTGGCAGCTCCCCGACAATGGCGCCAAAATGACGAGCTTTTATTTCACCTTTAAATAAAATGCAAATCAAAAGCTGTGCATAAATTATCAACCCAAGGATACAAATGCTTATAAGCTACATCACAATGTCCAACCTTATTATTAGGATTGTAGAAATTCAGGCCTGCAGTAGATTAATTTCACTCACAGCAATTAACAATTGATCATGCAAAATTATC